>JAODAL010004554.1:0-155070 GCA_025379985.1 Phyllomedusa bahiana | reverse complement strand
CGTTTTTTTTTTCCGGATTTTTAAAATGCGCATGCCCGGAAGTAAAAACCCATGCTTCGGTTGCATGGAAATGCGCGTTGAACAGTGTGAATTTGAAGTTACCCGGGGTTTTGGATATTTCAGCAAGACAAGACCCAAACAGCCCAAATCTACCCAATTCATGCAAGAAAAAATTTACAATTTTTGGAAGGGCCCACCCCGCCCCCCAGACCCGAATATCATTGAACATCTGGGGGAAATACTTTGAAGCGGGCTGTCCATCCCGGGCGACCATCAATTTAAACTGAACTTGAATTTTTTTTGAAAAGAGGAAGGTCAAAAATCCCTTTCATCCGGGAACTGATTAAAAGCTACAGGAAAAGGACTAGGGGGCTTTTTTTTTTTTTTTTTGCAAAAGGAGGATCTACTGAATATTAATGGCACTTTCTGTTGGGGTGCCCATACTTTTGCACCCGGTAAAATTTTTTGGTTTAATGCATTTTGCACTTTTTGTTTAGTACAAAAACCTCATTTAAATCCGGAAATATTACTGTGTCCACATTTTTAGATATATAAAATTGAAATGGCTGTTGAAAAAACCCCAAAAAATTTAAAACTAAAAAGATTAAGATTAATAGGGGTCCCCAAATTTTTTCTAGACTATTTTTGTGACAGAGCGACAGCAAGCGTTGCATTTTCTGCCACTAAGTGAAGTATACAAAAAGATCCAAAACAAACGCCACCAAGTGTACCTGGCCTTGGGGGGATAAGACCACCCTTTTATGCTGTCAGTCACATAGGGGGTTGGAAGCCTTCTATACCCATTTCGGGTTTCGCTCTTATTGGGGAGTAGGCAATGTGTTGGGTGGGTGTTACTCCAGTGTTCCGAGCAGGTTTTTTGGCAGGGCCCCTGGAGGGCTACAAAGGCCTGCTGCCCCAGGAACGGGAGCGTGGCCGTACCTGCAAAAATGGAGCAGCAGAGGAGTGTAAAGGGCTCTGGCCCCAGAAGCTTGGGAAGTGGAACCATGGAGGCTGGTGACATGGGTGGTGGTGCTGGGTGGTAGATCCCGCCAAGGGGAGGGGCAATACAGTTTATGTTTTGTTAGTGGCTGGACGGCCCGGGGTTTGTTTTTGTAGTTTTCTGTGATAGCTTATGTTTATCCTGAGCCCAAAAATCTGGTTGAGGCCAGTTAAAAACCAAGAGCCGAAGTTTAGTGCCTTATGTTGAAGTCAATTTTTTGCCCTTCCGCTTACCCCAAAACCGATCCGCAGAGCTGAAAACCCCTGAGACTGTCAAGTGGCGGGGAGAGTTGAGTCTTTTTAATATAAAATTTTTTTATATTATTGTATTCCATGCATATGTTTTCATTTTTCATCGTTTTATCTTTGTTTACTCTCTCCATTGGCCCGTTTTAAACATTGTTGTCAATTAGTTTATTGAGCCTCGTTTCAATTGTATGCAAATGTATTAAACCTGCGTATTATCACTATGGTACATCAGGAAACTGATGAGACATCAGCGAAAAAACTTATTTTGTTTAATAAATGTATAACAAAATTTGCTACTGCTCCTTTTCTAAATTTTTATTCTAGGCCTATTTACGATCCCATCTCAATGATAACAGGAACCTGTCTTTAGTTTTCTCCTTTTCCCTCCATCCTTGGCCTCCCCCGTGGAAACCTAGGGGGATCGTTTTCCCGGACTGCTTCCTCTTTTGAAATTTTCCGTGTTAAAGGGGCCTACAAAAGTATTGCGTGCTGTGCCCGGGATTGTTCAGCCGCAATAGGTGAGCACCGACTATTTCCCAAGGGGTTAAAATCGTTTGTCAAAGAATTCAACTGCGCTTTTGTCCTCAGCTTTTATATTCACCCATCGATACGACCTATCTGAGGGGTTATATTTTCTGGTTCTTCACGCCTCCTGAGTGATGTTACCTGGTGCCCGCCTCCTGGGCAGTGCCGTTCTCAAGCCCCGCCCATCCCGATAAACAGCCTGCTAGACTGGAGGTTTTGTGGAAACCTCCAGTGTTTTCAGGCTGAAGGACCTGAGATAATGTCCCCAGCATGCCACACTTTCAAGATAAGGCACTGAAAGAATAGACACACACTCCATGCTTTTTGACTGTAGGTCATGTACTACTATGTGTATACATATATATATATATATATATATATATATATATATATATATATATATATATATGCACACATTAAGGGTGCAGACACTGAATGCTGGGACATTCAGTTCCTTGGCAGCTGCTGTGGAACTACAAGTGCCAGCGTGTATGTACGCACACATACACTATATATATATTTGCACTGTACATACCTTATAGTAAAAAAAGAAGGGTGGTATGTGCAGGGCTGTCTTTACAGCACTATGGGCCCCTGGGCAGAGCTGTGCACTGCTCCCCCCCGCCCCCCAAAAAAAAAAAAAAAAAAAAACACAACTGCTAACAGAAACAAATATATACAATACTGCTAACAAACGTTTGACCAACAACACCACCATCTACCAGCTCAGGTCACCATTACATGACAGAGACTACGGTACTGATCGAATATAGAAGCAAAGTAACCCCTGACATCAGGGACTCACCGGAGACGTCCTCTCTGATCAGTCGTTCCTTGAATCGTTCTTTTTCCTCTCCTTCTGTCCAGACCACCATGACACCTTCTTCCGGCCGCAACTCGTCCCTGCAGAATGTAACCCACAAACTTCTTAGAATCCTTTTCCAACATGTGTTATGGACACCCCATTAAATAAATAGGTAGTAATGTTACCCACCATTGAGTAGGTAGGTATGTAGACCCCAGTAGATGGTATACAGCTATTTGTAGGTACATATGCAGCCCCTGTAGGTTTGGTTTACAGCCCCTGTTAAGATGTATGGCCCCTTTTATATAGCCCCCTGTATGACATGGTCCCAGAAGAAAATAGCCCCTGTTATACCCCTATAGTATATGCCCCTTTACATAGCCCCCTTAAATACGTTCCCTTTTACACCCCTTTTGTGATGCCCCCTTTATATAGCCCCTTGTAGTATATACCCCCTTATATAAATGCCCCCTGTAGCTATGTCCCCTGTAGTATATGCCCCCTGTAGCCATGTCGCCTGTAGCCATGACCACAGAACCAATGTACACAGTACTATATGCCCCCTGTAGCCATGTCCCCTGTAGCCATGCCCCCTGTAGTATATGTCCCCTGTAGCCATGTCCCCTGTAGCCATGCCCCCTGTAGCCATGTCCCCTGTAGTATATGCCCCCTGTAGCCATGTCCCCTGTAGCCATGCCCCCTGTAGTATATGTCCCCTGTAGCCATGTCCCCTGTAGTATATGTCCCCTGTAGCCATGTCCCCTGTAGCCCTGTCCCCTGTAGATTAAAAAAAAACAATTAAAAAACTCTTACTTCCCATTCTGCGCTCCCTGCTGTGGTCCAGGGCCCCGGGACTTGCCCCGGGGAGGGCTACATCATCACGCCCCCCTTTCGCTGGAGTTGTTGCCAAATTTTTTTTCCCTGGGGCCGGAAGCCGGGGGGTTGCCGGCCCGAGGATATACCGGCGCGGGGGGGAGACTCCTGTGCGGCTTAAAGATGCGGCGGGCCCGGCGGCCCCCCTGCAGAGTGTCTGCTCCCCGGCCCCGCTCAGGGGCTGTCGCCCCCACTGGGCAAGGTAGTCGGTCCCGGGGGGGGCCCCCGGGGCAAGACCTACTGGGCCCAAGGGGAAAGACACCCCTTTTGTTTGTGTGAGTACACGCTGGCCTTGTAGTTCCACAGCAGCTGCAAGGAAAATAAGGGCACATGTATGAAAACTGTCTAGGTCAAACCCTCCTTTATTGCCCATAGCAATCAATCAGAGTGCCCCTTTTCATTTTTTCCAGAGCACTATTAAAATGAAAGGGGTGCCTGATTGGTTGCTGGGGGCAACAAAGTGATTTAATTAATAGTTTTCATACATGGGGCCCCTAAATGTCTCACATGCAGGTCTGCCCCAGTCATGTTAAAAAAAAAATAAGCCCAAACCCCCAAAAATAAGCCCTAGCCCTTTTTTGGAAAAATAAAAAAATTAAGCCCCTGTCTTTTTTTGGGAAAAAAACATGTATCAACCTTTAGAATACGGGAATTTTTTAAACAAAATTTTATAAGGAGAGTGAAACGGCTAACAAAACCTGCAAACATGGCGCAAGTATGTTTATTTTCACATTTTGGTCCACTTTTTTGCGGGTTCCCAGTATATTCTATGGTAATATGCTCGTCCATGCCCTCGTATCTATGTCCTAGAGTATTGCTTAACATTCCTGTCCTCCCCCTGTATATCCCCTGTATCCCTCTCCTCCCTGTATATCCCCTGTATCCCCTGCCCGTCTGAATTCACCTGTCCTCCTCGTACCTCCCCCTGTAGTATTGTCCCCTAGCTGCCAATCCCCCTGGCCCCTTCCCATTGCCCTGCCACCGTAGTTTCAAATAATAACCAAATTAAAACCTTTTACAAGGCTCTCCCTGTGGCACCTCTCTTTTCCCGTCATACATCTCTCCCCCTAATTGTTCCAATATTTCCCTAGGCAACCTCGGGGCTCCGGCCAGGATTCATCACGGCTCTCTTATCACTCCTGCGCCTAACAACCGTCCTCCTAGACTTCTGCCTGCTTCACCCACACTGTGCCCCACTGGCCCAAGGACGTCTAGGACTCCCGGGCAACCACCTCACCTGCCCAAAAGACACCCGGGAAAAACCTCTCTTGTTTCCAGGCAGCTGCCAAACTAACACAACAAAACTGCTGTAAACTCATTTTTCCAACAATCAATTGGGTTGCCCCTCAAGCCTTATGTCTCTTTGTCGACTTCCTTTTTAGATCTGAATTTTCTCAGGGCCCCAAGGGCTCACATGCGTTCTGTACCAGTATGTTATAAGTAACCCCTTGTCACCCTTTGTTTGTGTTATGACCTATGTTTATATGTACAACCTTTTGAATTACAGGGTCATGAATACAAGGAAGGGCTAAAAAATAACATAATATTTTAATTTAATAATAATAATAATATAACACCATTAGAGAGTACATCTTGTCCCGCAAAATAAGAGCTCTCATATGTCTATGTAGGTGAAAAAAATAGAAAAGTTGTGGCTCTTGGAAGGAGAGGAGGAAAAAAACGAATGTGTCATAAAGCCTATGTTCAAGTTTGGAGGAAGAAGGGTTTAGTGTTTTGGCGTTGACAAATTGTTAATATTAAAGGGGTTGTCTCACTACATTGATTCATGTTACCACAGTCCTGTTTTCTTCGTTTCACTGGCAGCCTATCAGGAGAGATCAAACAGGTCTGCAGCTATAGCAACCACAGGAGCTGATGTAGCCCATACAAGAGGGGATATCTAGGAATAGGTAGGACACTGTTAATGGACATATATTATAAAGTGACTTGTTTTTGCAAGATCTTTGACATAAAAAGCAATCTTTGTAGTGAGACAACCCCTTTAAGGTCAGTCATTTGACACAGTGACAGTTTAATATTATGACATAACTTTGTCGGAATGCACCAAGTCACTTCCAATCCAGATTAACATTTATATTAGTTTACGTGAAGGGGTTAAACAATAGTTAATTATCTGCTGACACATTCCTTTTAAAACAGTCCATCAGATCACTGTAGGACGATGTCTTACACAGCGTGCAGGTCCGACATCAGCATGTCTGGGCTGGAGGCTCTGTTGCAGATATTATTATATTTGATGGCACACAGTATATAACGCTGCTGCTCACATAAGAATAACCCACACAACAAGAGAGCCTGACGAACCCGTTATAAGTGAATGGCGATCAGTGGGATGCCACTGGTGTCCTTGTGTGATGGATCACATATCTCTGCTCCTACAACGTGTACATACATCCCACCCTTAAGGGATTGCAAAGAGGGACACATCAGTCCACGCCTCCAACCACACCCAAACACATGACATCACACCAAGATACGCCTTTAACCACACCCAAACACATACATGACAACTTTTTAGGGACACATTTTTAGGATTGAATTGTATCCAATGATGAAATATTAAAGTAAGTTGTTATATAATATACAGCGAGGAAGCAATCAGATACTTCTTAAAGCAAGATAGTCAGTTTATTGATGCAAATCTATTTCCCAAATGAAAAAGAGGGACATTTATAGAGCGAAGAGGGACAAGGGTTAAAAATAGGGACTGTCCCTCCAAAATAGGGACGCTTGGGAAGTATGCGTGTGAGCACAGCCTTAGGACTTGTCCCCATGAAAAGAGTTATTGGTCGGTTTTTCAGACTGTTTGTGGTTTTAGAAACCGTCTAAAAACCGCCAAGCAACGTCTCCCCATAGACTTTAATAGAAAATCCATTCAGCAGTCCTCACTGCACGGATTTTCCGCCGGATGGTTTTTTACCACTTTTCGGGTTGAACATGAACATGTGGGTGCGAAGGAGGACGGCTTGAATCTGCAAACCTCAGACAAAAGCCCCTTTGATTTCAGGGTGCTGTACATTTGAAGGGGGTTACATATATAACATATGCCAAACAATGGTGACAATAACTGACTAACAACTGGTACAAAGGGAGATAAAACTCTGTCCACGAAAGCTTAAAATCTACAAGGAAAGAGACAGGAGGAAAGGGGCAGACATATTTGCAGGATGGTATAGGGGCAGTTGGGTTATTGTAAATTATAGGCAATCCTGAAGAGATGGGTTTTCAGGTTGTTTATGAAGCCAGTGAAGGTGGAGGAGAGTCTGATGTGTTGGGGTAATGAGTTTCAGCACATGCGGAATGCATAGCTTCCATCTTTCAGAGACTGCAAAGAGGGACACATCAGGCCACGCCTCCAACCACACCCAAACAAATGACATCTTCCAGGACACACCTCTAACCAAGCACACAAACACACATCCTAATTTTTTTTTTTTTTAGACCGGCAAAGATGGTTCAATGTATACAAGGAACAATTTTTTTTAAATGCATAACTACAGTGCCTTGCGAAAGTATTCGCCCCCCCCCCCCCCCCCTTGAACTTTTCAACCTTTTGCCACATTTCAGGCTTCAAACATAAAGATATAAATTTTTTATTTCTTTGTGAAGAATCAACAACAAGTGGGTCACAACTGTGAAGTGGAACGAAATGTATTGGATATTTTAAACTTTATAAAAAAAGAAAAGTGAGGCGTGCAAAATTATTCAGCCCCTTTACTTTCAGTGCAGCAAACTCACACCAGAAGTTCAGTGAAGATCTCTGAATGATCCAATGTTGTCCTACATGACTGATGATAAATATAATCCACCTGTGTGTAATCAAGTCTCCATATAAATGCACCTGCTCTGTGATAGTCTCAGGGTTCTGTTTAAAGCACAGAGAGCATCATGAAGACCAAGGAACACACTAGGCAGGTCCGTAATACTTCTGTGGAGAAGTTTAAAGCCGGATTTGGATACAAAAAGATTTCCCAAACTTTAACCCCTTAAGCCGAACGCCTGCTAAGTAGTTAATGACCAGAACATTTTTTTAGTTTTTGCCTCCTTGCGTTTCAACAGTTGTAACTTTTTTATTTTTTCAATGACGCAGTTGTATGAAGCCTCGTTTTATTCGAGACAAGTTGTACTTTACGAGGGAATAGTTTAAATTCACTTATAAATAATTGCAGTATTTTTTTTTTATTTAAATTGTGTTTTTGTTTTTTTTACACCATTCACATTTCACACTTAATAACTTTAGATTAATTCTACAGGTTATTACGGTCGTGTGGATACCTAATATGTGTAGGTTTTTTTGTGTGTGTAATTTATGCACAATTATTTTTTATTAAATATTTTTATTTTATTATTTATTTTTTTATTCTTTTTTTACACTTTTTTATGTTTTTTTTTAACTTTTTTTTTTAATCCCATGAAGTGAGAACTGTTTTATATTTTTTTTTATATTTTTTTTTCCACTTAGTAATGTATTAGCATATCAAGCGTATAGCAATCAAAGGGTTAAAGCACCGGGTTGCGGAGGTTTCCTCCTCTCCCCAGTGCTTGCAGGAGATGCTCTGGGGGGCTGTGTAGTACAGCCCTGATCCCAGCGCAGCTGCGGCCACGGACGCCGCAAACCTCGAATTCTGCTGCACTTGGGCTCCTTGGACGGAATACCAAACTTCCACGGAATTCCAAACCTTAACTCTTTAATCCCCTTGAGTCCCTTTGCATCCCTCCCCATTATCCATTGGCGCATGTGGGTGGGCATGGTCGGGGGGGCGGCGGCATCGGGGGTTGGGGGGGAATGGGATCCAGAGACTGTGGGTTGTTGGCTCCCCCCCCTTTTTTTTTCCTCTTCTTTTCTTTCGTCCTCTCCCTTGCCCTTTCTGGTTTGTTTTTAGAAGCCAAAAGGGGTTATCAATGGCACTCTCTCATGTCCTTTGGGAACAACATCCATTCCCCCCGATTAATAGTGCTCATTTGAAGCTTCGTAAGCATTCACCTGTTGTGGAACACAAGAGACCCTTGTCACATGTAGAGAGGGGTCCTGCAAAGCCTCGGTTATACAAGTCTGTTGCTTGCAGCTTTTTCTTATGTAAACCTTGTGTTTTGATTTTGACTCCTTTCATATTGGTAGCAGCTTGTTATGTTTATTACACTGTACTGCTTTGTTATATTTTGAAAATCCAATAAATCTTTAAATTTAAAGACGTCGCTGCAGACGAAGACCCGCACCAGCCGACGTCTAAAGTCGGCGGGCGGTCCTTAAGGGGTTAACCATCCCAAGGGGCACTGTGCAAGCGATCATATTGAAATGGAAGGAGTATCAGACACTGCAAATCTACCAAGACCCGGCCGTCCCTCTAAACATTCAACTCAAACAAGGAGAAGACTGATCAGAGATGCAGCCAAGAGGCCCATGATCACTCTAGATGAACTGCAGAGATCTACAGCTGAGGTGGGAGAGTCTGTCCATAGGACAACAATCAGTCGTACACGGCACAAATCTGGCCTTTATGGAAGAGTGGCAAGAAGAAAGCCATTTCTCACAAAATTTCCATAAAAAGTCTTGTTTAAAGTTTCCCACAAGCCCCCAACCAAACATGTGGAAAAGAAGGTGCTCTGCTCAATGAAACCAAAATCAAACTTTTTGGCACAATGCAAAACGATATGTTGGCGTAAAAGCAACACAGCTCATCCCCTGAACACACCATCCCCACTGTCACACATGGTGGGGGCAGCTCATGGTTTGGGCTTTTTCGCAGGGACAAGAAAGATGGTTTAAATTGATGGGAGATGGAGGGAGCCAAATACAGGACCATTCTGGAAGAAACCCGTTGGAAATCTGCAAAAGGGCCTGAGACGGGGGCGGAGATTTATCTTCCAACAAGACAAGATCCCAAACATAAAGCAAAATCAAAAATGGAAGGTTCACAAATAAATTTTCTCCAGGTGTTAGAATGGCCAGTCACAGTCCAGACCTGAATCCAATCGAGAATCTGTGGAAAGAGCTGAAAACTGCTGTTCACAAGCGCTCTCCATCCAACCTCACTGAGCTCCAGCTGTTCACAAACGCTCTCCATCCAACCTCACTGAGCTCCAGCTGTTACAAACGCTCTCCCTCCAACCTAAATGAGCTCCAGGCCTGTTCACCCAAACGCTCCCTCCCGCCCCTCCAACCTCACTGAGCTCCAGCTGTTCACAAACGCTCTCCATCCAACCTCACTGAGCTCCAGCTGTTCACAAACGCTCTCAATCCAACCTATTTGAGCTCGAGCTGTGCCAAGGAAAATGGCAAGAATTTCAGTCTCTCAATGTGTAAAACTGATAGAGACATACCCCAAGCGACTTGCAGCTGGAATCGCAGCAAAAGGTGGCGCTAGAAAGTATTAACTTAAGGGAGGCCTAATAATATTGCACACCCACTTTTCAGTTTTTTTGTTTTTTTTTTAAAAAAAGTTTAAAATATCCAAAAAAAATTCGTTCCACTTCACAATTGTGTCCCACTTGTTGATTCTTCACAAAAAAATTCAAATTTTATATCTTTGTTTGAAGCCTGAAATGTGGCAAAAGGTTGAAAAGTTCAAGGGGGCTGAATACTTTCGCAAGGCACTGTATATGCTTGAATAGATTTTTAAGATATCATAAAAATCATTTTAATCCAGACATTTTCAGGATTGCATTGTATCCCATGATGAAATATGCAGTAAGTTGTTATGTAACATACAGATAGGAAGCAGATACTTTCTAAAGCAAGATAGTTTATTACAAAAGAGGGACATTTATAAACGTATGAGGGATAGAAGGACAAGAGTTAAAAATAGAGACTGTCCCTCCAAAATAGGGACACTTGGGAGGTATGGGGATGTATCATTCAGCGCGCACCATCGCAATAACCTTCGCTCATTTTCTGACATTCTGGTCAGGTCTTATCTATAACAGGCTTCTATACTCTTCAGGTGTTGCACGGTTGAAACTACAATTTCACATTTGGAATCGGGGGACACTTGAAGGCAGTGGTCTCCATCTTTTGGCTCTTCGGCTATTGCAAAACTACAACTCCCAGCACTCCAGAGCAGCGGAGGCTATTTAGGGCTCTCGCCAGGCATGCTGGGAGCTGTAGTTTTACACCAGCCAAATAAGCACGAACATTCCACCCACTGAGTAGAAACAAGCGGCTGGGTAAAGAGTTATATAACCTTCAGAAGGGTCACATGACCACATGAGGTCAGTCTCTGATTGGCTAGTACGCCAGGTCTGTGCTCTGATTCGTCAGCAAGTACCTGCGCGCCTCTGATTGGTCAGGTGTCATGTACTGCGCCGTTACTCGCCGGCCTGGTCACATAGCTGCTGCTGATTGGCTGTTGATTCTTAGTGCAGTTACATTGGCTGAGGAGGAGGGGAGTTGTCATGGCGGCTGTCCGCGGTGTGTCCCGGCTCCTGGCTGGGCTCTTGAGCCCCGGCGCCCGGTGTGCTTCCCGAGTACCCGGCCGCTTATACTCGGTTAGCCACTTGTCAGTGCCGGAGAGAATAGAGCGGAAGCGGACGGAAGCGCTGCAGGGCGGAGGAGTGCAGCGAATAGAAGCGCAGCACAAGAGGGTGAGAAGGGCACAGGGTCACCCGGAGGGGGGGAGTGCCCGCAGGGGCTGACATTGGGGCAGTGCACCTATCATTGTATGGCCGCTGGCAGATCCTCAGGGAGTCAGCCTGATCCTTGCTCTTCCCTGGAGTTGCCGCTCACCTTGCACCTACATAGAGGCTTGTTCACACACGACGGCTTTGGACACAGAATCAATGTCCGTTCCCATTGATTTCACAAGGGACAGCTTGCGCCAATTCCTGACGTGGATCTGATGCTGATTTCAGGGGCTGGTTTTCCGCCTCCCATGTACTGTGTGATGATTCAGCGCTGAATCTGCCCCGGGTATTGACATGGATTGTTTTATCAGTACTAAAAATAGTTCCGTGTTGTGCGCTCCTGTGACGGGGATTGTGCATTAGGAGCAACGTGAGACGGATCCAGCGCTGAAGCCGTATCCGAATCTGCGCCCAAATCCGGCTGTGATCTCGTCGCAGCGCCGCTCCCCATTCATGCTGCAAGTGCTGCGGCATCTACATGGTTAAACGGATGGGATCCAGCTCCGATTCATGCTGCTAGTGGGGGTGTCAGCTGCAACTCGCTGCCGGCACCCGTCACGTATGGAGTGAGCCCACACACTCTTAGGGGGTGATCACACAGCTTGTAGCAGGGCGTACCTGTGCACCCTGCTATACACCTGCTGTGGGAAGCGCGCACTGACCACCCCGGCCCCCATTCAGCCTCACTTTTCCCTGGCGAGTGACGTCACTTCTTTCTATGGGCGCACAGTACGTCCCGGGGAATAGCTGTGAAATCCTAGTGCTCAATGAGTGCTATGATTTCACTGTATTTGCGGGACGGACTTCGGGCACATTGCAGTGCACTTACACCGTGTGAACACCCCCTTAAGCTATGTTCACACGGCTTATTTTGGGATTATGGATTTCAGTCTGTAATTCGCACCGTACATATTGAATTATGGATTCCGTCTCCTCTCCCCGGTCGCGAAATGCGGGGAGAAAGTGATATGTCAATTATTCACGGTTTATATGTGCCGTGGCTAATGAATGTCTTTGGGTCGGCGAGCTGCCGGCACCCCCACTGCTGAGCACACGGCGTAATTGCGGGCGAGATCCATCCCGCAATTACGCCGTGAATAAGCCGTGTGAACATAGCCTTAGTGTCGCCATGACATCCCCGTACGTCATGGTGTGCTGAGGGTTTTTTTTTTTTTTTTTTTTATTGCTTGCGTTTTTTATACAGTTGAAAACTGCCTTAATGGAGCTTTCCCACTACGCAGTTGTTAGGGGTGCAGGCATTCACTTCTCCTGTTTATACAAGGAGATGAGCTCTCGACTTTTTGGCCTGTATAAAACAGATGATGAAGAAGCATTGGCTCCATTGTTGGCTGAAATGATCGTTTCTCCGGACGGTCCTCTGCCCAATAATTGGCTCTGGTAAAAGGCCCGTAATCGATTGCTTGGAGTAAATGGCGCCACTTATCGACCAGGGAGCGCAGGATTAGACAGGTGAACAGTTTGCACAACACCAGTATTGTCAATGGCTCCTGGAAGACGCTGCCCTGTTACAGATTTTCCAATAGGACCCAAGAACTGTATATAGGGGGCTGGGAGCCACCTGCAGCAATCTGTTCATATAACCAGCACTATTGGATCGTTTGCTATTATGATGGTAAAACTCTTGTCTGTCTTCCAGGGGAAGCTGACCGCGCGGGAGAGGATCAGTCTGCTGCTGGATCCCGGCAGTTTTGCAGAATATGATATGTTTGTGGAGCACAGGTGTGCGGATTTCGGCATGCAGGAGGACAGAAACAAGGTGAGACCTCTCATGGCTGGTAACGGCACACGTTAGGCCACGTTCCACCCGGCTGGCAGGTTTTCCTGTTGCTTTGTGGGCAGAAAATCTACAGCAAATTACAGCAGCAGCAAAGGGTTAAGATTTTAACAGATCTCATCCACCTGAAAAAAGATCATGTGATGTGGATTTTACATCTCTAGCACTTTATGCTGTGGGTGTGCTGCAGATATATTGCAATTCTGCCTGCCACAAATCTGCATTGAAATGTATACAAATCGGCAAATGTTTTTTTTTTTTTTTTTTTGCAAGACTCCTCACCAAAATCAATGGAGACAAATCTGTTGAATTGATTCATATTTGTTGTTGCAGATTTGCTCTTAGTAATGCTGTAGACTAGGAGTGCACACCATTTTCTGTTTATAGGGTATGTTCACAAGGCACACTGTAGGCACCACAATACGCCGGCTGTTTTAGAAGAACGCACTGACCGTTACATACTTCTAAAGCATGGGGGACCCATTCACTTCTATTATCCAGGGCGCATAAACGCCGGGAAGAAGTGACATGTCCCTTCTTTCTTCTGGTGTACAATATGCGCATATTGTATGCCAGGGAAGACGGGCGTAATTCATAGCGCTCAATGAGAGCTATGAATTACCGTAATTGCGGGGCATATTTCGGGAGTACGCACTAATATACACCCCGCAATGACACTGTGTGAACATTCCCATACTGTACCTTTCCCAGGGGCCTCAGTGAATCTTAGAGGGGCATTCACCGTTTGAAACCTTTATGGTACTTCAATTGTAAATACCAAAAAGTGGCTGCACGGCAAAAAATGTCTGGGGGGTGTTTTCATATCATTTTTTGTTGGTGATTTCCCTGTAAGTGGCTGATGTATTGGCCTCAGTTACCAGGGAAATACATCCCCTGCACTGACTGCAGTGCTGAGCTGGGACTGATAAGATCCAGCAGCTTAGGCAGTTACCGAGCCCTGGCAGTCACATGATCACCAGCGCCAGGAGCAAGAAACAAACACAGATCTCCTGCCTCTCTGTGTATACAGTTACCCCTGTATACACAGCGATTGAGAAGCCAGGGACGGTAGGCCCTCCGTGGAGAGATTGCAGCTATCGCTAATAGCTGGCTCGCCACATGCACAGCTGTACAATTAGGGGAACATGTATGAAAACTCTTTAAGTCTAAGACTTTCTTTGTTGCCGATAGCAACCAATCAGAGCGCCCCTTTCAGTTCTACAGAGCCCTATATGAAATGAAAGGGGAGCTCTGATTGCTATGGGCAACAAGGGACGTCTTAGACCAGGCATCCTCAAACTGCGGCCCGCCAGCTGTTGGGAAACTACAACTCCCATCATTCCCACTGTTTTAGCTTATATAAATGCATGATGGGAGTTGTAGTTTCCCAACAGCTGGAGGGCCGCAGTTTGAGGATGCCTGTCTTAGACCTAGACAGTTTTCATACTTGTACAGCTGTGCCCTTGCACGGTTGTTTCGGAACACAGAGATAAACTTCCATCACCCAGACGTTTATAGTCTATGCGCAGTCGACAAGTGGTTACAATAACATATACAGCCCTATAGTGCTCACCATAATGGTGCCATCCGTTGCATGCAGCTGACAGAAGATAAGTCCTTTATAAAGTATGAGGACAGAGATGAAGCATGTTCTGATGTGCAGGGGCCACACAGGTGCACTGGGGGCTGCATATTATGTACCCTTGCTGTAGATCATGCCCACAAATCTGAACCAAAAATCTAGCGGTTTCATCAACTATCTTGAAGATTTTTTTTTAATCATTTTCTAGATCTGTTTCCTGATGCTTATATGGGGTACTGCATATACAGATAGTAAGCGCCCAAATTTGTTACTATCAGTGTGGCTTTAAATATGAGAGGAAACCTTTCCCCTAAGGCTATGTTCACCCCACTTTTCACTGCGTATTGCGCTTAATACGTTGCGAAATGCGTGCCGCAATTACAGTAATCCATAGCTCTCATAGAGAGCTATGGTTTACACGTCGTCCCCCCGCACGTACAATACGATCGTATTGTACGCGTGTGTGTGGGAGGGGGATTGACGTGTCAGTTGTTAGCGGTGACTACGCTCCGCTGACATTGCAGGTCTATGGGGCCGACACCCGATCCTGATCAGCGCATGGTCCCAAAACACCCGGCGTATTGCGGTGCCTACTATACGCCCGGCAATAAGCCGTGTGAACATACCCTAACACACCTCCAGCCCCCATTACAGGAAGATACAATTCAGTGCAGATGATGTATCTGCTCAGATAGTGACCCTGCAGCCCTGTAAAGAGATCAGCATCCTGGGGCTAGATCCTTATGGAAAACTCCACACATTATGTGCCAGAGTTTGTATGAACATGTCACTGTTTCTAAAAGAAGGCGGCCATATGGTTCCTATCCTGTATTAACCCTTTAGGGGTTGGATGTGGCTTACAGACGTTTTGGGAAAAAAACTCCTATCAATGGTGATTTTTACATGACTGATCTCGTTCCTTGTCCATTCTGTTGAACCCGCTCCGTTGTGTGCAGCCTCCTTACACATAGGTGTAGCTGCAGTCACCCTTTACTTATAAATCTAGGCCTGGAATAGGAGTGAAATGCTGTGGTTCGAGGGTTTTATGATGTAGAAACCTTCGCTGTGGCGTTTTATGGCTCATTTATATGTTGTGCTTGGATTATAGTACAGTGCTGTTTATGTACAATAGAAGATTGCACCTTTACCCATTTCTTTTTTTTACGTTTTAAAATTTGTTCGGCGCCTCTGTTGCAGAGGTAAAACCGCACCTGTTTCACAATGACTCCGACGCCTGATGGACTCGCTGCAATGGCTTCCATCTGGATTCCAGCTCGCTGCACTATTTTTTTCCATCGTTCCCCATGGAACTTGCATCAGAGGTTCCATTCAAAAGCTCCGGCGCAAGTGTGGAGAATGCAGAACAGGAAGACAGCTCATAGCATCCAATCAGAGCACAGCTTTCATTTTTCATACTGCACTGGAGAAATGAAAGCAGAGCTCTGATTGGTTGCTTTGGGCAACAAGGACAGTCCTACAGCTAGAGGTCCAGTGTGTGCAAAGAATGTCCCCATATTTGTAAAGTGTTGTATCAAGATGTTCTGAATACAAGGAGTGTTCTTAACCCCGAATAGGAATGAAGTATATAGGACACATAGGTTCATAAACTGCGATGACCAGAAAAGTGTCTGTGCGGCCCCCAATCACCCGACCCCAGTTCTCACCTTCTAAGCTTTGTTCACACAGTTTTTTTATTTTATGGATATTTTGGAGCAGTATTTGTGAGCCAAAGCCAGGAATGAAACCTGCATATAGGAACAGTATAAAGGAAAGGCTTGTAACTCTTCTGTGTTTTAGACCCATTCCTGGTTTTGGCTTAGAAATACTGCTGCAAAATATGCATCAAAAACACTGTGTGAACCCCGCCTTAAAAAGAATGTCAGTTATCTTTACCTCACTGAATTGTTAATACTATCAGCTCCTAAATAATGAAGTGTAGTGATTCCTGTCTAGCTGACGATGCATTATGGGTTTGTTCACACGGCGTTTTGGGGCACTTTTTGTATGCGGCGCAATACACTGGGTGTTTTGGAATCCCGCGTCGATCAGCGCGTTGTTCCAATGTGGGGGGGGGTGGCTGCCAGAAGCGCCGGCCCCATGGACACGCATTGTCAGCAGTGCGTAAACGCTGCGAACAATTGACATGTCACTTCTCTCCCCGGGCGTACGATACAATCGTATTGTACGCCCGGGGGGACGATGTGTAATTCATAGTTCTCTGAGAGCTACAAATTACCATAATCGCGACGCGCATTTTGTCGCGTATAAAGCGCAATACGCAGCAAAATGCGAGCGCAAGTGTGCGGCAAAATAAGCCATGTGAACATACCCTAAAGAAAACTACATATGCACATAAGTGGCCAAGGGTCCCCTGGATGTTGCTCTACCAGAGAAGATTTCTCTCCTCTAAAGCCTCCCAAACCATTACCTTCTCTCCTCTAAACCCCAGCACAGCTCAGTATCTTGCCCTGAATGGAAGGGTTGACGCGGTATGAGCGCTTGGTCCCCACTCTACAGATGTTCATGCTTAAACGTGGGTGTGAGCCATGTATGTTATGTAATTCTTGTCTTTCTCCTGTCCCTTGCAGTATCCTGGCGACAGCGTGGTCACCGGTCAGGGCCGCATTAATGGGAGACTGGTATATGTGTTTAGTCAGGTAATGGACCAGCATGTATGTATGTACAAGACTTCTAATGGACAGAATTATCCAAACTGTCTAGATGTAAGACCATCTGTGTTGCCCATAGCAGCCAATCAGAGCTCGGCTTTCACTTTCCCAGAGGAGGATAAGAAATGAAAGCTGAGCTCTGATTGATTATGGGCATCGCAGTCTTACTGTTTTCATAAGGGAGGCCTGTAGTGTCTATGGGCCGGACGTTTGCCATAAGGTTGCCCTTTTATGTGTGCTTGGTTGGATTTTATCTGAATGCTGGTGTTTTTATTACCTTGATTTCTAATTCTGTACATTTGTTTTCTTCAGGACTTTACTGTGTTTGGTGGCAGCTTGTCTGGAGCTCATGCACAAAAAATCTGCAAGGTAATGCTCAAAAATCCGCCTGTATATACACTCATTCTAAAGCCTTGGACCCATCTGGGAGCTGTCACTCATCCAGTTTTCCATCCCCCCTTTTTTTTTCCTGAGGTGTCTGCCTGGGGCATGTTTTAGAGTAAAACATCCTGAAAAATGGAGCCAATATGAAGTGAAGCACTGCGGCTGGGAAAGAGGAGTCCTGTGTGTGGCTTCACTAGAGCCTGTCTCAGCTTTACTGACAGCTCTCTCCCCTTTTGCCTATAGGAACAGACCTGTCACGTAAAGGGGTTTTGCCAGAATCTCATTTTATACCTTCTGTATGCAGCTCTGTGTGCTCAGAAGGGGAAGTGTGTGATTTGTTTGATTTGCATATCATGTGACCCAGCAGGATGACATCACCTTTCATCTCTCTAGTCAAAGAAAGGTCTTTTCATGTATAAAGCTGTGAGTAGCTCAGAGTTAAAGTTTTTACCTCACAGCACAAGGGTCCAAGGTTCAAATTCCTGCAGGAATGTTTTTTTCTCTTTATCAATGCACAGACCTCATTGAGGTTTCTTTTTTTTATTTATTTGTACTGTTTGACTAATTAATAAGGAGTACAGAGGACAGGAGTAGAATGACCGCACCTGGGGTTTGAACACTCAGTAGCTGCCTGAGAGGAGAGGTGATATCTGACCAGGACTGAGGAGCTCTCGGCCCTGGTCGTATCCCCTGGAGACGAGCTGTAAACAATGGATCACTAAAGGGGCAGCTAAAACAAAAACGGTGCAGAATTTTTAATAATGATGAATGGTGAAAATGTTTATTTAGTTCTGCAAGTTTCCCACGTCAATTTTACTTTGTGGCAAAACCCCTTTAAGCTGAGATGACGTGGAGCCATACATCGGACCTGACTCTCCCAGGCGCAGTGCTTACTTCTGTACCTGCTCAGTTTTATGTGTGATCGAGGGCTGTGTGCCTATTTCCAGTGCATTGTCTCGTGTGTACTCTCCTCTTTAGATCATGGATCAAGCTGTGCTGGTGGGAGCCCCTGTGATTGGACTTAATGACTCTGGGGGAGCTCGTATTCAGGAAGGTGTGGAGTCCTTGGCCGGCTATGCAGATATCTTCTTGGTAAGAAATTTCTATTGTGTAGACCATTGTTCTTATGAGATGGACCACAACGTCCTTCTTCACCTGTACACTACTAAATGGTCCCCCTGGTTTACCATCACTGTAAGATGATGGATCATGCTGCTCTGTACGTCTCTGATCGATAGTATTCATGCCCCTTGTATTCCTCCTTTTTTAAATGTTTCTCCCACAAACTTAAATGAATTTTGATACTTTACATGATAGAGCAACAGAAAGTAACAAGTATTAGTGCAGTGTAAAGAAAATGATACATACTTTTCCCAATTTTAGCAAAATAAAAAACTGATAAGTGTGGTGTGCATATGTATTCGGCCCCCCTGAGTCAATACTTTGTAGGACCAGCAATTTTCAAGTCCTGCCACTATCTCAATGGGATGTAGATCTATACTGTGACTGGACCATTGTAACACATGAATATGCTTTGATTTACACCATTGTAGCTTTGGCTGTATGTTTAGGGTTGTTGTCCTGATGGAAGGTGAACCTATGTCCCAGTCTCAAGTCTTTTACAACCTCTAACAGGTTTTCCTCCAGGATTGCCCTGTATTTAGCTCCATCCATCTTCCCATCAACTCTGAGCAGCTTCTCAGTCCCTGCTGAAGCATCCCCACAGCATGATGCTGCCACCACCATGCTTCACGGTGGATGAGACGTTCAAGGTGATGGTAGGTTTTCCTTCATATATGTATGAAAACGATCTTGGTCTAAGACTTTCCTTGTTGCCCATAGCAACCAATCAGAGCTCCCCTTTCAATTCATATAGTGCTTTGAAAAAATGAAAGGGGTGCTATGATTGGTTGCTATGGGCAACGAAGAAAGTCTTCGACAAATACAGTTTTCATACATGTCCCCCATAGTGTTTGGTGTTTAGGCCAAAAAGTTCAGTCTCCTCTGACCAGAGCCCTTTCTTCCACATGCTGGCTATGTCCCATACGAAGTGAAAACGGGACTTACGGCTTGCTTTCAAAAAAGACTACCCCCCTTTTTTTTACCTATTTATTTTATTCAGATTTTCATAAATGCATATTGAGACGTAAGATGAAATACATCAATACACCAAAAATACTGTAGTACAGGTACACACCTCAACTGACCTCCTAGCCATAGGCTCTCAGGCCTTAGTGTCAGACATATTAATGCTATAACATTACTGACATTCTTACATATCAGTTGGTGCCTACATTTTAAAAATAATCATTTGGTACAGTGGATAATAGTAAGAAGAAACAAACCAAAGTAATTAACGAGAACTGTTACAGCTTTGCCGACCTATAAAACAAAGGCCCTGCATTAGAATTATACCAATTAGATTCTCAATAGACCCTGTTCATGGCTGTAAAGGACAATGTACAGGGAGTGATAGAATCCTCCCATAAAGGTCAGATTTATGATGTACATGACTAATCATTGTCCTGTGGACAGATTCTCCCACCTGAGCTGTGGATCTCTGCAGCTCCTCCGGAGTGATCTTGGGCCTCTTGGCTGCTTCTCTAATTTGTTATATCCTTCTCTGGGCTGTCTGTTTAGGTGGGCGGCCATGTCTTGTAGGTTAGTAGTTGTGCCATACTCCTTTCAGTTGCGGACGATGGATTGAACAGAGCTTGGCTATTTTATTTTTTTTCTAAACCTGACCCTGCAATACACTTTCCCACAGCTTTATCCCTGAGCAGTCTGGTGTGTTCCTTGGCTTTCATGATGCTCTTTGTTCACAAATGTTCTCTAACCTTTGGATTTCACAAAACAGCTGTAGTTATACTGAGAATAAATGTATAACTTTCTGACTTTTAAAGGAAATTGGTCACATTGGAGTAGAGGTATCAAGGTAAACATGAACGCCACAATTTTTTCAATTTTTGAAAAGTATGTATCATTTTCTTTACATCACGTGCTTTCTACTTTTTTGTTAAAACACATTTAAGTTTGTGGCTGTAAGCTGTGTGAGAAAATGTTATTGTAATTACATACAGCATCTAATCTTTTAGAAATTTGTATTTGTTTGGCATTTTTGTTTGTCCCTTTATGCCACCTGATTACAATAGGTAGGGTGTGATAGGAGACCACTGCATTTATGATCTATTGCATGACATAAGTACTGCAGTATGAAGTACAAGTGATCAGGTAGGTGATTGCTTTTATAGTTCCCTAGGAAGACTAAAAATTAATATTAAAAAATGTTTCCAAAAATATATTAAAAAACAAAAACCTTTTCTATTTATGTATATAAAAATAGACCTAAAAAATTTACATAATTGGCCATTTGAAAAATGGAATAAGAGTGGTCAAAAAAACTGCTAGTACCCCAAATTGGTGGCAATAAAAAAAAAAAAAAAAACAATAAAATTTTGCCCGCAAAATTGAGCAGCCACACAGCTCCAGACAAAATATCTATCTATAAAATTTTTTTATTTTTTTTGAGGTTTTACAACAAATTTTATAATGTACAACATGGCACCACAAAAAAAATCCAACTTGTCCCACAAATAAATAAGCCTTCATATGGCTATGTCAATGGAGAAAAAAAAACCAGAACATATCAGGGCACATACTTGTATAATACACAGATGACATTTGTGTCCTATGTATTTTCTCTATTCTCAGAGAAATGTACTGAGTTCAGGAGTTGTGCCTCAGATCTCCCTGATCATGGGACCGTGTGCGGGGGGCGCAGTTTACTCTCCAGCACTAACAGACTTCACGTTCATGGTTAAGGTAAGAGATCTTCCCTGTAATTGTAACTGTTCAGTCCTGAGTTATACATTTTCTGATTTCTATATTAGTTGTCTTTGGTCTAATTAAAGTCTGTGGTTAGAAAATGAAGTGCATTCCCCCCCTTCCCTCAGAAACAGCACTACCTTTGTTGTATGGCCATGCCTGGTATTGCAGTATAGGACATGGTGCATGAACCACATTCTTTAATATGTGCAATATTAATTTGCCCCATTCTTTTTAACACTGTTATTGGACTCATGCAGCAGCACTGAGTCCCATAATATATCAGATAAATATTAAAATTAAGTTCTATACTTCAAGCCACTTTGCAGAACTTAAATATTAGCATTCGGGCGATAAAAACTGCAGTTTTGTGCAGCCTGCCATTACACAGCGTCCTGAACTGCTTGTGTATGAAGAGAGATCGGATGTGGCCATGTGTTACTAGGTAGATTTGCTGTCCAGAAGTCTAGGAAAGTTGAGTGACAATTGCTGTAGATGACCTAATGGAAGCCGCGATAGTTGTTATCCAGCTTTACTATTAACAGAGCTAGCAAAGAATTTATTAGCAACCTGAACCAGGAGGACCTCCCCCCCCCCCTGGCACCCCCCCCATTTGGCACCTAATGACCTCAGTGGGTGGAAATATTATATCTTGTTTATATATGGTGGCAGGAGCCAATGATTTAGCCACTGTTCCTCTTCTTCTCTCCACAGGACACGTCTTACCTGTTCATTACTGGTCCTGATGTAGTAAAATCTGTCACGAATGAGGATGTAACACAAGAGGACCTAGGAGGAGCCAAGACCCACACTGCGCTATCAGGTTATTTGCAGTGTCACTACGTATTTGTGATGTATACAAGGTGTGATGGCTAGGGCTCTGTACATGCCTGCTGTGTGTGTGTATGTGTGTGTGTGTGTGTGTGTGTGTATATATATATATATATATATATATATATATATATATATATATATGTTTATATATAACAAATAAATTATTAACAATACTGTATATACACACACAATGTGGGCTGCTCCTCATTTTTAAATGTTGGGGTATGTTCACGTGGCTTCTTACAGTGCGTACCTGTGCGCCGCAAGACGCCATGTGTTTAGAAGAATGCGCTGATCAGCCAGCCAGCCCCATTCACTTCCATTCTCACTGCCGCATATACGCCAGAAAGGAGTGACATGTCGCTTCTTTCTGTCGACGTTCAATATGTGTCAGGGAAGACGGCAGGTAATCCTAGCTCTCTGTGAGAGCTATCATTACCGGAATTACAGGACGCATTGTAGCGCAATTAGGGCTGGTTCACACGGCTTATTCACACTGTAATTGCGGGACGTATTCCGCCCACAATATGGCTTGAATAAGGGGCGGGGGCCCCATAGACTTTCATTATCCATGGCGCGTATTCCGCCGGGATAATGAACATGTCAATTTCTCCCCGCCCGGCGGATTCGCCGAGCGGTAAGGAGAGACGGAATCCATAGTTCTCTGAGAACTGTGAATTACCGTAATGGCTGGGACGGATTCCAGCCGTACTGCAGCGCAAATACGGCGCGCAGTACGGCTGGAATCCGTGCCCAAAATAAGCCGTGTGAACGGCCCTTTACGGCCCAAAATACATCCTGGAATAAGCCTTTTGAACATCACCTTACAGCCACAAACTTAAATGCATTTTATGTGAAAGAGCAACACAAAGTAGTAAGTATTTAACTAATGTTCTCTAAGGCTATGTTCACACGGCATAATTGCAGGGCATACATTACGCCCCGCAATTACGTCGGGTGTTTGGGAGTCGCGCTGATCGGCGCGTACTCCCGCTAGACTGCCATCACTCGTGGCGCGTATTCGGCGCAAGTACAATACAATCGTATTGTACGAGCGGGGTGAGGAGGCGTAATCCATAGTTCTCTGAGAACTATGGATTACCGTAATTTCGCTCGTATTAGAGTGCAAATATGACCCGAAATGCGCACCGAAATTACCCGTGTGAACATAGCCTAATAAACCTCTGAAGCCTTCACAAAATGGCTGTATTTCTACTGAGAATAAATTACATACAGATGTACTCTATTTACTAACTAGGTGACTTCTACAGGCAATTGGTCACACTGGATTCTATTATGGAGTATCGGAGTACAGGGGGCTGAATACATACGCACACCACACGTTTTAGTTTTTTTTTTTTTTATGGAAAAGCACATGTTTTCTTTGCATTGCACAAATCCTTGCTGCTTTCTGTTGCTCAATCACATGAAATATCTATAAAATGCATTTAAGTTGGTGACTGTAACATTTAAAAATGAGCAACAGTTCAAGGGGTATGACTACTTTTACAACCTTAATATGTTAATGTATTCAGATAGGGAGATATGTATGTTTATATACATTTATTTGTGTGTATAAACGTTGCTCACAAACTGAAATTGTAACTCCAGATAATTGAGTAATACTTGTATCTCGCAGGGGTGGCTCACCGAGCTTTTGAGAATGATGTTGATGCTTTATTAAACCTGCGTGAGTTTTTTAACTACCTTCCTCTGAGCAACAAGGACCCAGCACCGATCAGAGAATGCCATGACCCAGGGTGAGTTTTGATGATCTGCAGACATGTCTTGTTACTGTGAGGCTTCTCTGAACAGTTGCTGCATGAAATTTCTAGGCCATGTATAGAGATGGTGTAAAATCTGCTAGTACTGCATAGCACATATGCCTTTCAGTATAGGTGATCCCACAAATGATTTTTTTTTCTCCCCAGCAGTTTGTTTTTATACACTCACCGGCCACTTTATTAGGTACACCATGCTAGTAACGGGTTGGACCCCCTTTTGCCTTCAGAACTGCCTCAATTCTTCGTGGCATAGATTCCACAAGGTGTTGCAACGATGCTCAATTGGTACCAAGGGGCCCAAAGAGTGCCAAGAAAATATTCCCCACACCATGACACCACCACCACCAGCCTGAACCGTTGATACAAGGCAGGGTGGATCCATGCTTTCATGTTGTTGACGCCAAATTCTGACCCTACCATCCGAATGTCGCAGCAGAAATCGAGACTCATCAGACCAGGCAACGTTTTTCCAATCTTCTACTGTCCAATTTCGATGAGCTTGGGCAAATTGGAGCCTCAGTTTCCTGTTCTTAGATGAAAGGAGTGGCACCCGGTGTGGTCTTCTGCTGCTGTAGCCCATCTGCCTCAAAGTTCACCGTACTGTGCGTTCAGAGATGCTCTTCTGCCTACCTTGGTTGTAATGGGTGGCTATTTGAGTCACTGTTGCCTTTCTATCAGCTCGAACTAGTCTGCCCATTCTCCTTTGACCTCTGGCATCAACAAGGCATTTCCGCCCACAGGACTGCCGCTCACTGGATGTTTTTTTTTTTTTTTTGGGACCATTTGCGGTAAACCCTAGAGGTGGTTGTGCGGGAAAATCCCAGGAGATCAGCAGTTTCTGAAATACTCAGACCAGCAATTCTGGCACCAACAACCATGCCACGTTCAAAGGCACTCAAATCACCTTTCTTCCCCATACTGATGCTCGGTTTGAACTGCAGGAGATTGTCTTGACCATGTCTACATGCCTAAATGCACTGAGTTGCCGCCATGTGATTGGCTGATTAGAAATTAAGTGTTAACGAGCAGTTGGACAGGTGTACCTAATAAAGTGGCCGGTGAGTGTATATCCTTTAAAACACTCAACCACCTTTTATGAAAATCCAGCTTTAAAGGGGTTGTCTCACTACATTGATTCTTCTTACCTCAGTCCTTTTTTCTTGGTTTCACTTTGGATTCAGGGGCTTGTTTACTGGCTTCCACTAGGCTGCAGTAGAAGCCAGGTCTGTAGCTATAGCAACCAGTGCTGGCAGCCTGTCGGGATAGATCAAACACTATAGCGACCTGAGGAGTTGATGCATCCCATACAAGAGGGGATATCTAGGAATAGGTAGGACACTGTTAATGGACATATATTACAAAGTGACTTGTTTTTGCAAGATCTTTAACATAAAAAGCAGCAATCCTTGTAGTGAGACAACCCCTTTAATGAAGGCCTGACGGTAGGGACAGGAAATGAAAGAAAACAATTGAATAATTGAAAAAATACCGTCCAAAGCTTTGTGTCGATTGGATTCAGCTCTTCACCCAGTTCTACTTTGATCTTCCTATTCAGTTTCTAGCTACAAATTTGATTTTCTGTCTCCCAGTGACCGCCTCATCCCTGGATTAGATACTGTTGTTCCCATGGAGTCCACTAAAGCCTATGACATGCTGGATATCATTCATTCGGTAACATTTTTATTCTTCTAGTATATCACTTATATTCCATATTTAAATTTTTTAAATTATAAACATACCCAAGATTATAGTGCATAGGACATAAACACAACATAGAAAAATCCTTTTAACAACAATCACACAATCGTCATATGTGTCTGACTTCTGTCTTTCAGATTGTTGATGAGCGAGATTTCTTTGAGATTATGCCCAACTATGCCAAGAATATTGTGGTGGGCTTTGCCAGGATGAATGGGAGGACGGTTGGCATTGTTGGAAACCAGCCAAAGGTTGCATCAGGTACCGAGCAGAGAAATATAAATGAAGTTAAAGAGGTTTTTACCACAAAGACATTTCATGTCCTCAGTGTCTTTAAAAAGGGGGCGTGTATAATTTGTTTGAAATTGCATATCATTGGACCCACTAGGCTTGACATCGCCATGCCTTTCCCCACAGTCTGTTCACTCTTGCCAAACAAAGATCTGTTAATGTACAGTCAAGTATCCTAAAATACAAGAGCTATGAGTGGTTAGCACCTCTGACTGTCAGCATAGAGGTCTTAGGTTCGAATCCCTGCAGGAACCAAAAGTGGATTTTTTTTTTTTTCTCAATGCACCTATTTTTTATTTTTATTTTTTTTAAACCTTTTTATAGTTCTACTTTCTTGAACCCACAGTGGCTCAGGGGCTAGAACTGTTGCTTTGCAGTGTTCAAATCCCACCATGGACTACATCTGCAATTAGTTTTCATGTTCTCCCCCCCCACCGTGTTTGCATAGGTTTCCTCTGGGTAAACAGATCCCTCCCCCTGCCCACCCCTCTCTTCGTACTTTAAAAAAAAAAAAAAAAAAAATACAACATACAGCTAGGTTAATTTGGAATTTAGATTGGAAGCCCAATAGGGATAGGGACCAATGTGAATGATTACCATCTCTGTAGAGTGATTGTGGTGTATAATGTAGCTATATAAATGTATAAAATCCCAACAAATTTTTTTTTTTTTTTTAAAACTTAAAGCGTGCCTACAATTATAAAACTGCTTTCCATGAACCAGCTGTACAAGCAAAACTAAATCTGTAATATCTTATTAGAGAAATATGATTCCTTTTTCTAATTTTTAGCCTTATTTGTTCATTCTGTCACTAATCACCAAAAGAATCCGTAGGAAACCAGCTTCACTGAGAGCTCGGGTGCCTATAGAAAGAGGAGGGAGGGGACAAAGTCTAAGGGTATGTTCACCCGGCATTTTTCAGAACCGTTTTTGGATCCGCTTTTCAGACCCAAAACACGTATCTAACAATGAGCAGTGTGATTTACATTGGTTTCAATGTAAAACACGCATCGCCGTTCAAACCAGTGATCGCCAATGCGGGTTTACTCGCGTCTTTTCGATGCGTTCTTCGGATCCATTTAAAGAATTGTCATGTCAATTCTATTTGCGTTTTACGCAAGTGAAATCCCCATAGGAGACAATGGAGTGCGTTTTTGGAGCCTGAAAAACGGATCCAAAAGCACAACATACTTTTGGGTACGTGTTGGAATAAAATTTGAATGTCTGTTATTTGAAAGAAAACACATTGAAAAACGGATCCGAAAAATGCATTCGCAGATGCATTTTTCGGTGCAGTTTTCAATGAGTTTTTCATGTAATGAAAAATGGATCCAAAAACTGATCCAAAACGGCGTGTGAACTTACCCTAAGAAAGAGACTTTCACACAGAAGTGGCAGAATGGAAGACACTGAACAGCATTAAGGGGCAGTGTAGCTGTGAGTCCAGCACGAACATGAGCTAGATCACTCACTATACAGCCAGCACCATCTCTGTGTATCTTTTTACCTCTCCTCCCCCCTCCCCTTCCATAGCGTTCACGAGGCAGCTGTAACCTGAGAGCTCAAAGCAGGAATATAGGGCCACACATATGAAAACTGCCTTGGTCTAAGACTTTCTTTTTGCTCATAGCAACCAATCGGAGCGCCCCTTTCATTTCATATAGTGCTCTGAAAAGATCAAAGCTGACCTGGTTGCTATGGGTAACAAAGATAGCCTTCATAAATAACACCATATTTTATGCTAGGGATAAAAAAAAAAAACGAGGTGGTGGAAGAAAAGTATGATTAAAGGTGAATGAAGCAGTTTTCTCTAGTTGGATATATTACAACGTTTACTTCTGCTTGTGCTGTTGGTTTATGGACAGTTGTGTTATAACTGGAGGAACACTTTAAAAAAAAAAAAAAAAAAAAAAAATTGATGGAAAATACTGATGAGCTGTGAAGCCTAAAATTGGGATCCTTCATGTTAACATCTGCACTGACTGCTCTATGTAAGAGCAGCCCAGGAGAGAAGGAAGTAGCGTGCACAAGGTATTCTGGTATTTCACCTTAAAAGCTGGGGTAAAATGGCCTCTCTGCTGATCTCTGTTCTAAACTGGGCCTGACATTAGATCCACTGTGCATATATTTTTTGGTTATGAGACAACTTTTTTCTAAGGCTGTGTTCACACGGCTTAACTGCGGGGCGTAATTATGCGGGGCAGGAGCGGGGGAGCGAGTGGGGGAGGGAGCGGGGGGGCCGGCACTACGCCGGCCCATAGACAATCACTGCTAGCGGCGCGTATACGCCGCTAGAAAGTGACATGTCAATTATCTCCCCCCTCAGCGTATTGTGCGAGCAGGGAGAGGAGACGTAATCCATAGTTCTCTATGAGAACTGCGGATTACCGTAATGAATGGGCCGTTTTCAGCACGTAATTAACGCACTTCGGCACGTAATTACGGACCGAAATACGGCCCATTTTAAGCCGTGTGAACATGGCCTAAGGGTGATGATATGGATCCTGAAAATCCAGCTGAAGGCTGGCAGGATATGCACTTTAAGTTTCTTAGGTGGTTAAAGGGATTTTTCAATAATTTTAAATAGTGAACGCATTGTTCTACAATAAAGACATAACAGGTATTTACCTCTTCTGTCACCACCATTCCAGTGCCACAGGAGCTTCGACATCTTTTAGGCTGGGTTTGCACGGCAAAGGACAAATACCGGTCGGGAAGTCCCGTACGGTATTTGGTTTTTGTTTTTTTTTTTTTTTTCTTAGCACAAAGGGGGACGGCTTTTGTCTGTATATTCAAGCCTTCCTTCTTTGCTCCCACTTGTTAATGTTCCGTCTGAAAACCGAATGGAAGAATGAACATGTTCTAAGGTTTTCGGACCGCCGGCGATGCAGAAAATCCGTGTAGTGTGGACTGCTGCATGGATTTTCTATTAATGGCAATGTAAAAGGTTGACCATCAGTTTACAGACGGCTTTCAAATCCGAAAAAACGTCTGTAAATCCGAAGGAAAACCTGTGCCATGGGGACAAGCCCTTACTGTTTTTTTTTTTTATATTGGAACAATATGGTAGCGGAGACAGTAGGTACATTTTTAAAAAGTATTGGATGGTTCCTTTTAAGAGTTTAGTTTACATGACAATGTCCGTTACATTTGTGTTGCAGGATAAGGTTTTGCTTTTATCTTTCTTTTATGAAACTGTGTCCCATTCTTGCCATTCTGTCTTGCAGGCTGCTTGGACATAAATTCCTCAGTGAAAGGCGCTCGCTTTGTCAGGTTTTGTGATGCCTTCAATATACCCATCATCACTTTTGTAGATGTACCAGGATTTTTGCCAGGTAATTGTGAAGTTTAACTTGACAAAAGGGCTGTTCCTAAGTCAACCAATTACTGCAGGAAAATCTTAACATTTGAGGCGAAATTTATTAGTGTCAGAAATGCTGCGGACGCAGTAACAAACCAGTGGATAAGATTTTCACATCTCAACCACGTGCTGCTGGCTTTTCCCACATGGACACAACACCATGCTATGGACTTTAAAATACACAGCAGTTTCATTCCCTTACAGACTTGTGGATTTTCACAGCCAGTTTCACCAGTGTGAGTGTACCTCTATGGTAAATCTGCCTGCAGCACATGTGGATTCTGCAGCGAGGTATACAGCAGTGCACATAGAAGGGAAAAAAATTTTTAGGTATATTTTTACAAAGTTATTCTGGAACAGTGTAGACATTAACCAGGCAACTAATATGTTGACTAGTAGTAAATTCTTATGGTGGTCAAGTTGATAATACAGTGATTTACCATGAGAACCTTTCAGAAGATGTGGAGGACGGTGGTTCCGGCTGTCCTCCCCATTCACTTCTATGAAAATTCCGAGCACACTGACTTGGTTATATTTGGAGCTTCCATAGAAATGAATGGTAGCAAGATGGTCAAACTAAAAAATGTTTAAGCAGACCGCATCCAGAGGGATTCAAAAAGTATAAAAAAAAAAAATAAAAAAAAAAAATGTATTCCTCAAACGCCCAAAATAACATGCAACGTTTCAGCCAAAAATTGGTCTTTGTTGAGACCAATTTGTGGTTGAAACGTTGCATGTTATTTTGGGTGTAATGGAGAAATACTTTTTGAAACCCGCTGGATACGGTCCTCCTAAACATTTTTTAGTTTGGTTATTTTTGGCTCCATGGATTCGAGGGCTGAAGGCTTTGCATCCTTAAGCAGTTGATTTGGCTGTGCTACTGGAGACTATAGACCCTGGCATTATAGTAGCAAGATGGTATCTGAGATGGTCGGCTTGTGGCTCCATACGATCTGAATAGCAGGGCTGAAAAGTGGTCATGGTAAAACTCCTTCGTGTAATAGAAACCCAAAACTTTTTACTTTTTTTTTTTTTTTTTTTTTTTGGTCAGGCACCGCTCAGGAATATGGAGGAATTATCCGACATGGGGCAAAACTTCTGTTTGCCTTTGCAGAGGCTACTGTACCCAAGATCACAATTATTACTAGAAAGGTAAACTCATAAATGCAAGGTCGTTTCCTGGATGTGTTATGTGGCTGAATGTGCAGTGATATATAGGATAACCCATTATGTTTGCAGGTCATCCCACAATAGCGCACACTGTAGCCTTAAAGCACGTGGCAGTGACCAAAACCATGCATGCGTGCAGCCACCAGCGCATACCGTGCTCATACCGCCTGCTTTTATTAGAAGTATGCATTTGCCAGTGCGTACTTCTAAGCGGTTCGGCCTGGTGCCCATTAACCCCTCACTTTCCCCGGTGCGTAGGCGGCAGCAAGAAGTGACATGATGTGGAATACGCTGTAAAATCGTAGCACTCAATGAGCAAAATACGCCCCTCAAATGAGCTCTATGAACACCCCTAAGGCTATGTTCACACGGCTTATTTGGGCACGTATTTCAGCCCATAATTCGCGGCGTACAGTCATTACGGTAATCCACAATTCTCATAGAGAACTATGGATTACGTCTCCTCACCCCGCTCAGGGAATCCGCCGAGCGGAGAGAGAAGTGACATGTCAATTACTAGTGGCGTATACGCGCCGCTAGTAATGATAGTCTATGGGCCAGCGAGGTGCCGGCCCCCCGCTCCCGCCCCCACACGGCGTAATTGCGGGCCGTGGTTACGCCCCACAATTAAGCCGTGTGAACATCACCTAACTCTTACTTTTAAATATCTAGCATTATGCCTCAGGCCACTGTTCTAACTATCTGATGGTTGATTTCAGGCTTATGGTGGTGCTTATGATGTTATGAGCTCAAAGCATCTTCGAGGTGACTTAAACTATGCCTGGCCAACAGCAGAAGTCGCTGTCATGGGAGCAAAGGTAGGACCAGATCTTCTAACCCAGTGTATCTAATTTCACAAGGAATGAATGTGGTGTAGCTAGCTCTTCTATATATTTATAAGGCAGGATAACTTTGGTGCCTGGGAGATGTATATATATCAACATACACGAGGTCACTGCTGGAGAACCAGTAGGGGACACCGGAAGGATAACTTTGGTGCCTGGGGATTATTATATATATATATATATATATATATATGTATATATATAATCTCCCAGGCACCAAAGTTATCCTGCCTTATCTAGGCCTACATTATTCCAACAATACAGTCATTAACGGGGCTTCCCAAGTTTTTGGGAAAACCCCCATAAATGGTCATGACTCGCTTCCGGTGTCCCCTACTGGTTCTCCAGCAGTGACCTCGTGTATGTTGCTCACATCATGAGCCAGCCACTGACCTTAATGGTCATGTGCCATACATATGAGCAATGACCTCTGAGCCCAGTGACTGGTTCACGTGAGTGAAGCATGTGAAACCACTGATGGAGGACCAGCGGAGCTCCAGCGATGGGAGATATGAATACTGTGTTTTGTTTTTTTTTTGTTTTTTTTTACACTTCTGGACTCTGAAAACCCCCCTTTAATGAGGGTAAGATGTCTTGCTCATTCTATCCTCAGTCTGTATAGCAAAGCTGACAAATGAACTCCATGACCCTGTTTCTGCTCTATTGGCCAGTTGAACTGTAATATTTCAAGTTTTTTTAATAGAAGATATTAGGAGGAATGTGAATTATGAAATGATGGCCATGTCTTGCAGGGAGCTGTCCAAATCATATTTAGAGGAAAGTCAAATCAGGCTGAAGCAGAGGCGGAGTATGTGGACAAATTCGCTAACCCTTTCCCTGCAGCAGTTAGAGGTAAGACTTCTAAACCTTCCTTTACATATCCCAGCAGTTGACTAGTGGATTGTGTAGTATCGGAGTGTCAGTCCATATGGTGTGTATTGAGTTATATGGTCTGTTCCGAATACTTGTTGGATGCTCGCTTCTGCCTACACTAGGAAAGGTAACACAGAATCTGACAGACCCAAAGAGGAGCAGGGACCCCTGCCCTCCTCTCTAAGCCTATGGGCATGGCAGCATTAAGGCTGATTTTCAAGGACAAAGTCAGAGAAAGAGAGGCAAAAAGCAAGAGTCATGGACCATAGAGATAGGGTGGGCCTCAGGCACCCAGTAAGAAAGTAACATACACCACTCAGAAAATGTTAGTGATATTTCTTTTTGTTACTTGATCTAAAGGAGACACTTTCCTAAACTTAGAATGCACATGCCAGTCATTTTTGCACAACTTGCTGATCTCTAACAAGGAGCTTAATGGCAAAATTCACAACAGGTGTTTTGATCCCTAATTTGCCCAATACATTTAGGAGATCAATTTCAATTGGGATTTAAACAGTCCTCCTCATCATGTTGTTCACATTTTAACATCACGAGACCAAGACAACATCTTACGATTGATCAGGAGTACCTTGCTATTGCAAGGCTTCAAGCAGGATACTCTCAGATGGAAATGGCAACCGAGTGTCCTCAGCAGCCACTGCCCTTTAGAAACATGCGCATTCTTCTAAACACACAGCATCTTGCGGAACGCATGGGTATGTTTCGCAAGATGCCGTGTGAACATACCCTTAGGTTTAAATCCCAGTTTTGCGGTTTAAAATAAAACAAAAAAGGAAAAGGTGTCATAGTCCAAGAAATATGGTAAGTGAATAGATGAGCTGCAGCTCAACGTCCTGTTCTGTGGGGAAGAGATGTTGTATTATCCATCCATAGTACTTCCTTGGAAGGCAACTGGCCCTGTAGCTATTAGGGTATGCTCACACAGCTTCTTGCAGCGTGTACCTGCGCATGCCGCAGATGTTGTGTTTAGAAGAATGCGCTAATCGGCGCATGCTTCTAAAATGCAGGGGTGGCCGGCATCCGGTCAGCCCCATGAACTTTCATTATCCCTGACATGTCACTTCTTTCTGCTGGTGTTCAATACGCGGCAGGGAAGATAGCAGGTAATCATAGCGGTCTGTCTCTGAGAGCCATGATTACCGTAATTACAGGATGTATTTCAGGGCACATTGCAGTGCAATTACGCCATTGAGGGCAGCAGTGCATGATTTTCACATTGATGCACTAACTCATCAGTACTTATATATTTTTTTTAAAATTAGTAGTAGTGTATGAAACCTGGAGGAATTCACAAGATAAATGATACGGAACATGTATCCACAGTTTTTGTGGTTTGTTGGGATCCCAGTGCTCAAGCTGAGCACTGGGACTGTAACAAACCACAAGAACGGTGCCCACATGTTCCATTTTGAATGGAGGAGCATTTAGGCATGTGTGCTTCATCCAATCTATGGGACTGTCTGAGACAGCTGAGCACCTAAGTTTTTTATATTATGTAGCTTACCAATTAGCAATTCACCGATTGATTAGAGCAGTAAGCACAAGTCCCTTTTAACCCTGCATATAGTCATGTATAGATTCAATACTGTTATTTTCTGTTTAACCACACGTCGGTATCATTTATTCATATATAGATCCGGCAATGATACCTATCATATGCATAGTCCATTGTATCACAAATTGTAATAAACTTCAGTGAAAATACATAAGTGATTGTGCATTCATTACAATTTGTGATCTAATGGACTATGCATATGACAGCTGAGCTCAATTTGATAATCAAGTCAAGCTTATCTTGCATATTGGCAATACCATGTATTACCAAGCTGCCTCCAAGCCCCTATAGTATACTTTACAAATCCAATAGCATGGCCACACAATCCGTTGCATATAATATCATGTTTACTAAATTCTTTAAAAACTGTACAAAAATAGTGCAACAGAGACTTTATTTGCCATGTGCATTTCAGCAGTCATTGTTATTTTACCACACGCTCATCCCCATAGCAGGTTATTTACATACAATATACAAATGCTTAGTCCATTCAGGATAGATCCAGGAGGAGGAGCAGAGTCGTTTCGAAAGTGAAGACTTAAGTTCTCAAAAGTATGACCGCTGACAACCATACTCGGCTTCTCTTTGGTGGAGCATAGATACCCGACTACTGTTTCATGCCACATGGAACATGTGGACCCCGTTCTTGTGGCTGGCGAGGGTCTCGGCAGTCAGCTCTCTAGTCATCAGACATTCGTTACCTATCATTCGATAAGTTATTCTTGTTCCCTCTTAAAGGGCTTAGACCATGGTATTTATACAAGAAATTCTACAAATTTTATGTGTGTGTATACACAGTTGAAACCAGAAGTTTCCATCCACCTTATAAAAAGACACATGTATGTTTTTCTTACTATCTGACATGAAACCAGAATAAATCTTACCCGTTTTAGGAACCAAAATTATTTATATTTGCCAAATGCCAGAATGAGAGAATTTTTAAGATATTTTTATTACTTTTCTACAAAGCCAAAAGTTTAAATACATTTCATTAGTATTTGGTAGCATTGCCCTAAAACTGTATAACTTGGGTCAAATGTTTTGCTTCTCACAAAAGTTGGTAGGAATTTTGGCCCATTCCTCCTGACAGAACTAGTGTAACTGAGCCATGTTTGTAGGTCATCTTGCTCTCACCTGCCTTTTCAGCTTTGCCCATAAATTTTTTCAATAGCATTGAGATCAGGGCTCTGTGATGGCCACTCCAAAACATTGACTTGGTTATCCTTAAGGGCCGTTCACACGGCACAGTGCAAATACCAGTTGGAAATCCCAACTGGTAGTTGCACTTTTTTTGTCCCCATGCACACTGCCACAGGGGAACGGCTTTTGTCCATGTTTTGTGGAGAAAAGCCCTCCCCCCTTCGCATTAACATGTTCATATTCCGCCCGAAAACCAGGCGGAAAAATGAACATGTTAAATGTTTTTCGGCCCGCTGGTGGTCTGAAAAACAGTCTGGCGGAAAAAATTTGTGCAGTGGGGACCGCTGCACGGATTTTCCATAGTGGTCCATTTTAAAAGTTGACCACCGGTTTACAGACTAAAGCTGGGTGAAAAACCGGGGAATGGGGACAAGCCCTTAATCCACTTTGTAACCAGATTGGCAGTATGCTTCTGGTCATTGTGCATTTGGAAGACCCATTTACGCCCAAGCTTTAACTTCCTGGCTGATGTCCCCGTGTTTCACAGTTGGGATGGTGTTCTTCCAAGCTGTCCCTTTTTCCTTTTAGTGCTAGCATCTTCATAAGGTCTTCTACTTTTGTTCTTGGGTTGATATGCACATTCATCTCTGAGACACACAACACATCTCCTTCCTGAGCAGTATGCTGGTTGGGCATTCCCATCTTGTTTGTACTTAAGTACAATTGTTTATACAGATGAACGAGGCCCCTTCAGGTATCTGGAAATTATACCCAAGGATGAACCAGACTTGTTCAAGTCCACAATTCTCTTCCTGCTATCTTTTTCTGATTTCTTTAGACTTTCCCATGATATCACAGAAGCAGTGTGTTTCTGGTGTAATTTAAAATACATCCACCGGGGTGTGTCTATCTCAGATGTTGCCAATAATCCAGAAGCTCCCAAAGACATGACATCATCATATGGGCTGTCCCAAATTGTTTAAAGGCAGAGTAATCCTAGTGTATGTAAACTTTTGACTTTGCAGAAAGTAATACAAATGCCTTAAAATTCTCTCTTGCATTATTCAGGCATTTGGCAAATATAAATAATTTTGGTTCCTAATGTACCTAAAACAGGTAAGGTTTATTCTGATTTAATGTCAGATAGTGAGAAAAACATGCATGTGTTTTTTTTATATAGTGTATGGAAACTTCTGGTTTCAACTGTGTATATATCTAGTATAAATTATTATATTTACTAATTTTTTTTTCCTCCCCTAGGATTTGTTGATGACATTATTCAGCCGTCTACTACTCGCATGCGCATCTGTCGTGATCTAGAAGTTCTTGCAAGCAAGCATCAAGTGAATCCATGGAAGAAACATGCAAATATTCCTCTATGAGGCAGCACTTGCTCACAATCCTATACATTCCTGTCTGGAAAGAACTAGCTCAAAATACAGTAAAATTGGTTTGTGTCAAACTGAGTGGTGAACACTAGAATCAGGGGAAGAATATTGCAGAGGTTGGGCTCTTCCAACCGTCTCAACCTATAGAGCAGCAGCAAAATAATTATTAGATTAGGAATTATGGCATTTCCTTAATAAATCATGTGATGGAAACTATAACACTTCTCTATTCAGAATTCTGCCTCATTATTTGCAAGTACTTATGAAGACATTGACAACTATGTTTGTCCTTGAGGATTTGTTATTTTCATGTAGTTTTTCAAGTCAGTATTAGGAATGGATCATGAAGTAAGGGGAAATGATTAGAGTGCATTTTGATTTTTTAACTTATTTTTCTGTTTACATAGGAGGGTCACATACATTAACTGCATTAAATATTACTCATTGATTATACTGCACAACAGCAAAGTTATTTATGTATAGTTTGATTTACTAAATTTAAAAAAACTTAATTTTGCAGGATAAATTACATAATTTAATAGTTTGGATTATTGATGCAGTGACATTTATAAATTTCCTCGGCCACTGGTGCACAGTGATTGCAGCATAAGAGGTATGGCTCTCTTGATTCACGAATTATGGTTTCAGAAATACTGCCTCTTTTGGCCCAAAAGTCAATAATCATTCCTTTTTACAACTCTGCTAAATCATCCCTTTTCTCCGTGACCTCAATGAGGGATGTGTGCTCAGACACACACACTATATACCCACCAAAAAAGATCACCACATGTGGCTTCCTTCTTGAGCTGCACATTGCCGACTCCAAAAGTAGGAAATGAAGTATGTAACTGTGCATGTTCTTACTAAAATTGTGTTTAAAATTAGAGGTTTATTTTTAAAAATGTCTTTCAGAAATACAGGGTAAAGGGAACTTGTCAGGTGGTTTATACTGGCCTATCTGAGAGCAGGGAGAGAAGCTGAGCTCTGTGATATAAACAGTATTGCACAAAAGTAATTACACCCCACACATTTTTGTAAATATTGTATTATATCTTTTCATGAGACAACACTGAAGATATGACACTGATACAATGTAAAGTAGTCAGTGTACAGTTTGTTTAACCATGTAAATGTGGTGTGCCCAAAAAATAACACAGCCATCAATGTCTAAACCGCTGGCTACTAAAGTGAGTACACCCTTAAGTGAAAATGGAAAAATTGTGCCCAAAGTGTCGATATTTTGTGTGGCCACCATTATTTTCCTGCACTGCCTTAACTCTCTTGGGCCTGGAGGTCACTTGCACATGTTGCAGCCACTGGAATCCTCTTCCAATCCTCCATGATGACATCACAGAGTTGGTGGATGTTAGTGCTTAAAAATGGTGAGTTTTGGGAGGTTATTGTATCCGATTCAGAACTTGCCAATTTTGTTGAAACACAAAGATATTAAGAAATTACGTACAGCTTGCATAGGTTTTCTCTGGAATAAAAAAAGAGTGGCATATGAAACTAGTTATGCCAAAGCACTTTGGTGGATTTCAAATACCAAATATTAGAGGTTACAATATAGCAGCGGTAGTAAGACATGTTAGGGACTGGGTTTGGGATTTGAGTCTTTTCTAATATGATGTTAGAAAAACAATTAGCATCTCCTTGCAAGATTAAGTCTTTATCACATACACCTTATAAAAATCTTCTGGTAGATATTAAAGGCAGTGTAGTATTGAGAGATACGATCTGTACTTGGAAAATCAGAAAAATGTTTAATCTGCCAATATCAAAATATATAGATATATGGGAGTTACCGGAGTTTATGCAAGAAAGAGAAACTTTTTAATACATGGAAAGAAAAGAATATAAATAAATTAAGATTTATTTCATGATAAGGAGAAGCGTTCTCTCACAGGGCAAGAAATTAAAGAAAAGTACAAGCTACCACATAGACAATACTTGCAAATCAAACACTTTTGTAAAACCCAAGTTTTAGATATAGCAAAAGCAGAAGGAGATGATAAATTTGATGCGTTATTGGGTTCAAGTTCATCTGGTAAATCGCTGGCTGAATTATATGGCAGACATAGAGATAAAGAAAATGAAAGGAAGAGAGATACAATTTTTGCTTCCTTGGACAAAGAACTTAAAGACAATGATGCATCTTGGAAAATCCTAAAAGGTTTAGACAGAGTACGAACCTCTATCATTAAAGGAGTTGTCTCCCTACAGAGTTTCATAGGCTGCATGAATGAAATACTCTGTCACTTCCTGGTTCAGACTGACTGAAATTTGCATAAGCTCCATGCTCTATACTGCCCTGTGTTTTCACTTGCTGATTAGATTAGTTCAGAAGCTTCTGAAACTACTAACAGGACTTTTTATCTGATCACTCAAACAAAAGCCTTAATTACAGTGCTGTTTACTTGAGATAAAACAAGCTTTTTACTGCCCAGCAGCACAGAGGACCTGTGTGATGGCCTCACTCACTGCTATCACATAGAACAAACAGCAGGGGGGAGAGCTGTACACAGGTCGGTTACTGAGGGAACTGAAATAGCCAGGGAGGTCATAAATTCACTTGTATCTCCTTAAGGAAAACAGATGAACAAAGCAATATATTTGTAAAATGTCTTTATTTTGTGTTCCCTACAATTTGAAAGCTATTCTTTGTAGCAAGACAACCCCTTTAATGAAAGTTGGAGAGAGTTTTAAAATTGCGCATAAAGCAATTTACACCTTTGACATCCCATACAAAAATAAAGCATGCCCGAAATGTGGTTTGGATAAGGCGAACCTAATACACGGATTATGGAGGTGTCCTAAATTAAAACAATTCTAGAAAGATTACACGCATTACTACAGAAAATTTGGAAGCTGCAGATAGAAGACGACCCTTTGGCAACTATTTTCTATTATGTTTTGGTAAACTACAGGGATGGTCAGGAATCTGAACTTCTGTCTGGAAATAAAGGTCTACATATTACCCTTTTGGTAGCTAAAAAGTGCATTTTAAGGCACTGGTTGCAAGAAAGTAGGGTTGGGGGGGGGAATTCTCAGAACATTGAGAAATTTTCTTCCTTGATAAATTGGATACAGAAAGATTCAAAGAGGGCTCAATTAAAGAATGTTTTAAAAAGTGGAGGAACTTTATGGAATTTGCCTTCACCGAACAGTAGTTGACCAAGATTATGAAACCTTTTGAATATACAGGCAGTCCCCGACTTGTATCGTTCCAACTTACATACGTCCCCTAGTTACAAACGAAGGCGTATGGGGCGTGGCTGACATTCAACACTGAGTCAAGCCCCATGATAACCAAGTGCCAGCATGCCACAGCTGCACATGAGATACAGAACATTAGGTGAAATCTTCTAAAAAAGGGCACAGACAACAAAACAAAATGTAAAAACTGTTCCCTGCACTATCCAAAACTAAAAAAAATAATTTTTGCTGGAATAACATTTAATAAATATAGCTGTTCCGACTTACATACATTTTCAACTTAAGAACAAACCTACAGTCCCTATCCTGTATGTAACCCGGGGACTGCATGTACTTCTTACCATCTAAAGGAGAAACTTGCAGGTAACTTGGGAAAATTAGAAGTTAATGACTAGTGGTTGGAAAATTTTTTTTTTTTTCCTCTCTCTTTCCACATTTTGGCCAGTGGGTATATCAGGTGGAGTTGGTCTATTAGCGCAATAGTGAATTTAAAAATAGCCAAGAAGGACTACAGGATGTTCAAGTTTTTTTTAATTTCAGTTTATTAGATGTTTTTCCTTACATTTTTTGATTCACAGTTTAGAAAATTGTAAGACAAGGACATTTCTCAAACTTCTAACATACAAAGATGTACGGTATTCATGTGATGTCAGTTAGATACTATTAAGAATGTATGACATTTTCTTTGTAAATTTGCAAATAAAAATAGTTTAAACAAAAAAAAAAACCTTGTGCTCCTCAACCTTCCGTTTGAGGATGCCCCACAGATGCTCACTAAGGTTTAGGTCTGAAGACATGCTGCTTGGCCAGGCCAGCACCTTAACTTTTTTTTTTTTTTTTTTTAGCAAGGCTGTGGTCGTCTTGAAAGTATGTTTGGGGTCATTAACATGTAGAAATACTACCCTGTGCTCCAGAAGGGAGGGAATTCTGTTCTGCTTCATTATGTCTTTGTATACCTCACCTGGTTGTCATCACATGCTTGAAACAATCTGAACCAAATAAGTTTATCTTAGTCTCATTAGACCACAGGACATGGTTCCAGTAATCCATGTCCTAAGTTTGCTTGTCCTCCACTTTCTTGTGCATCATCTTTAGAAGAAACTTCCTTCTGGGATGACAGCCATGCAGACCCACTTGATGCAGTGTGCGGTGTATGGTCTGAGCACTGACCGGCTTAACCTCCTCCACTGTAACTTCTGCAGCAATGCCGTCCGCCTTCGTACATTTATTTTGAAAAGACAATATCCGCCTATGAGGCTGAGCATGTGCACTCAACTTCTTCGAACCGCTCTCGTTAGACCACTGTATGGTGTAGGTAAACCTGATACAGCTCACTTTCTGAATGTTGGCAATAGTCTTCTAGCCTATGCCATCTTTATGTAGAGCAAGAATTCTTTTTCTCTGATCCTCAGACAGTTCTTTGCCATGAGGTGCCACATTGAACTTCCAATGACCAGTATAAGAAAGTGGGAGAGTGATTGCACCAAATTTAACACAACTGCTCGACATTAATACTTGAGACCTTGGAGAGAAAATAGCAAATCAGGCACAATTTGTCTATTTTCACTTAGAGATATACTCACACTTGTTGCCAGCGGGTTAGACATTGATGGCTGTATATTAAAGGGGTTGTTCAATTCACACTTAAACAAGCTGTACACTGATGCAATGAAAAGTGAAGGTTTGTACTCACTTCTTTACGATACTGTCATTTTATATGATAGAGGAAAGAAGCTCAGCTCTAGCAGAGGTATGATTATATACCTGAACAGACTCCTTAAGAGACAGTTAAGTCCTGCTTCCCCACCCACATACACTGATTGACAGCTTGTGCTGTTTAAGTGTGTGCACAAAGCAAACTGTCAATCACTTTGTGAGCAGGGTTAGTAGTTTAAGTTTTTTTTTGTCTGCACGTTACTGTAATCCTGTTCCAAATCCTAAAGTTGTGTCACAAAACTCAACTTCTCTTCCTCTATCACATCCTACTCTCAGCTATGGAAGCATAAACCACCTGACATTTTCCATTTAAAAAATAATCATATTTGGTATTGCCGTGTACATTATGACCTACCCAACGAACCCGCACGTGAATGCTGTGAAAAACAAAAAACCCTCACAGAAGTGCGATTTTTTGTTCATCCCGCAGCACTTGAAATGTAATAAAAAGTGATCTAAAACGCATAAAAAATAACATGGTCCCAATCAAAACATCATAAGTTATGGCTACTCAGACAGTAGTGCATAAATATTGTTTTACACAATAAAAACACTTTTTTTTTTTTTTTAAAGGGCTTCAACATAAAAAAAAAAATATATATATAAATTAGGTATTGCCGTAATCATATTGACCCGCAGAGTAAAACTAACTTGTTATGTATACAGCACGGTGTGTGTTGTTAAAAATAAACACTACTAGGATTGTAGTATTTTCTTCACCCTGCCTTACAAAAAACAGATTTAAAACCGATCAAAAATCCTTGTTCCCCCAAATATTATGCACACCATAATGGTACCAATAAAAACAACTCATCTCACAAAAACCAAGCCCAAAATCAGCTCTGTGCACAAAAAAATAAAGTTATGGCTATCAGAATATGACAAAAATAAATGCATTTCTATTGTTTAAAAGTAATAAAACAATTACAATAATTTATGATTGTAATTGTACTGAACCCCATAGTAAAGTTATGTTATGTACAAAATTGAAGCCCAAAAAGCAATTGCGGAACTGCTTTAATCCCCCTTCCAATTTTAATGGCCCAATGCTAAAAACCAAAACAAAACTATGGAACACCTGTGCGCCCAAAACGCACAATAAACCCCTAGATGAGAGCCATGAAGGGTGTTCAGTCCAAAATGGGGTGACTTCTGGAAGGTTTCACCTGTTTTGGTGGCTTTGCAAATGTGACATGGCACCCACCAAAATCTGTTTCAAAGCCAAATAGCGCTCCCTCCTTTGTACGCCCTGCCATACGCTCAAACAGCAATTTACACCCATATATTGGGTACTACCGAATTTGGAAGAAATTGCATAAGAAAATTTGGTGTGCTTTTCCTTGTAAAAATTAAACATTTTCAGCTAAAATTGCAGATCGTTGGCAAAAATATTTTTTCATTTTCACCGCCTAAAATAAACTTGTGGGGTCGATATACTCACTACACCCCTGGATATATTCCTTACGGGGTGTAGTTTCCAATATGAGGCATCTTTAGAGGTGTTTATTAAGTTAGAGTGTCCGCAAACTTGAAATGGCGCCTACATTAAATCATATTGAAAGAGTCTCCAAAGTCCGATAGGTGCTCCTCCTATTCTGGGTCTTGTGGTTGAGGCAAGTAACGCACTAGGGCCACATATGAGATATCTCTGAAAACTGGGGAATCAATATTAAGTTGCATTTTCCTGGTCACATCTACCATGTTTCTGTGAAAATCTGCACACGAAAAAATTTTTACATTTTGAAATTTAACCTCCACTTTTCTTTAATTTCTGTGAAATGCTTAAGGGGTTAACAAACTTCCTAAACACTGTTGTAAATACTTTTAAGGGTGTAGTTTCTTAAATGGGGCTATTTATGGGGGGTATCTAACATACAGGCCTCTCAAAGCCATGTCAAAACTGGACTGGTCCGTAAAACAAGAAACATATGTTCCAGATTTTCTTGAAAATTTGAAAAAGGACTACTAAATTTGTAAGCCCCGCCCAAGTGTTTTAACAATTTTTTTTTTTTTTAAATGATGCCAACCTACATTGGACATATGGTAGATGCTAGTTGTAAGCTATTTTAAGTGGAATAACTGTCTTACATGCAGACATTTTTAAAGTTTGAAAACAGCATATTTTTCATGATATTTTTCACAAATAAGGATCGATTGGACCAAAATTTCTTACTAACTTAAAGCACAATGTGTAACTAGAAAATCTCTGAATAACTTGGATAGGTAAAAGTGTAAAAAGTTATTCTCTCAAATTGACATATCAGATTTAAAAAAATGGGGCTCTGTCAGGAAGGTCAAAACTGGCTGCGGCGGTCAGGGGTTAAGCATACTTACCAACTCTCCCAGAGTGTCCGGGAGACTCCCACAATAAGGGGAAGACTCCCACAATATGGGGAGATCTCCCGGTTGAACTTACAAGTCTCCTGGCTGTCTGCTACTATTTTATATAGCAGCCAGCTGTATAAATGCAGCTGCTGAAGGAGAGAAGAGAAAAAAAAGAGGAATTGCAGTCTGTTCGATATGCAGTGTAAGGGTATATTCGCACGGTGTGTCCAGTCCGTGTGAACATACGTTATTAGATTAGGGTTTGAGTCCGTCTAGGCGGACCCAACACGCATCTAACAATGTGCAGTGTGATTTATATTGCTTTCAATGTAAAACACACATTGGCGTTCAGTGATTGCTGATACGCACGCGTTTGTGTCTTTTCAGAGGGGGTTTGCGGCCCCGAAACTGCGATAGGAACAGAGCTGTTAATTACAGCTCCGTTCCTATATCAGGCTCTAAACATTGGGGGACCAGAGGAAACTTTCAATCACCAGCGTTTAACCCTTTGTTTGCTGCAGTCTTTGACCACAGCATAATAAAAGGGGATTTTCTCCTGCTCTATCGGGTTTCCTGGTGACCCTTGGAGCCCCGTGAAAGTCTGAATAGTCAGCAGCGGGGACCTAAAGTAGCCCCAGGGCTGTCTGTATACTAAGCTTGATGTTGGGGTATACGGTGTGTGTTACCCTAACTGCAGCCTGTGATACGGACACAGACTAATGTATTAGCATACAGTAGTATTCTAATACATTGCGCACCGTAGTAGTCTATGGGGCCGTCGGGCTGCCGCCTCCCCGCATCGCGGGAGAACGCGCCGATCAGTGCGAGCTCCCGAGCACCCAGAGTAATTGCGGGGCATACTGTACACCCTGCAATTAGCCTTGTGAACATAAGCTAAGTGTTAGCAGTTCTCATAAAATCCCAAAGGGCTCCCCAACAACCACCATCTAGGTCAGGGGTGGGCAATTAATTTTCCCAGGGGCCGCATGAGAAAGTGCGATGGTTTTGGGTGGCCGGACTAATAAAAACATAGGATGAACAGGAAAAAATTTGTTTTTGGGGGATTATCTTTGTGGAAACTTACTGGGGGATGTATCTATATACCTCTATATATGGTACACAGTAAGGCAGGTATATACAGCTCTCCTCAGGTAGGTATGTAGATGTATGTCCCCTCAGTCTGGCAAGTATATACAGCTCTCCACAGGCAGGTATATAGATAGGTACAGCTCCCCTCAGGCAGGTATATAGATAGGTACAGCTCCCCTCAGGCAGGTATATAGATAGGTACAGCTCCCCTCAGGCAGGGATCTAGATAGGTACAGCACCCCTCAGGCAGGGATATAGATAGGTACAGCTCCCCTCAGGCAGGTATCTAGATAGGTACAGCTCCCCTCAGGCAGGGATCTAGATAGGTACAGCTCCCCTCAGGCAGGGATCTAGATAGGTACAGCTCCCCTCAGGCAGGTATCTAGATAGGTACAGCTCCCCTCAGGCAGGTATCTAGATAGGGCTCCATACAGGCAGGTATATAGTTAAAGCTTCACACAGGCAGGTATATAGCTAGTTAGAGCTTCACACAGGCAGGTATATAGCTAGTTAGGTCTCCACACAGGCAGGTATATAGTTAGGGCTTCCCACAGGCAGGTATATAGTTAGGTGTGTCTCCAGGCAGGTATATGGATAGTTAGGTGTGTCCCCAGGCAGGTATATAGAGAGGTGTGTCCCCAGGCAGGGATATAGTGAGGTGTGTCCCCAGGCAGGAATATAGTTAGGTGTGTCCCCAGGAGGATATATTTAGGTGTGTCCCCCAGGCAGGAATAGAGATAATTAGGTGTGTCCCCAGGCAGGTATATAGATAGTTAGGTGTGTCCCCAGGCAGGTATATAGATAGTTAGGTGTGTCCCCAGGCAGGTATATAGATAGTTAGGTGTGTCCCCAGGCAGGTATATAGTTAGGTGTGTTCCCAGGCAGGTATATAGTTAGGTGTGTTCCCAGGCAGGTATATAGTTAGGTGTGTCCCCAGGCAGGTATATAGTTAGGTGTGTCCCCAGGCAGGTATATAGTTAGGTGTGTTCCCAGGCAGGTATATAGATAGCTAGGTGTGTCCCCAGGCAGATATATAGCTAGGTGTGTCCCCAGGCAGGTATATAGATAGCTAGGTGTGTCCCCAGGCAGGTATATAGTGAGGTGTGTCCCCAGGCAGGTATATAGATAGCTAGGTGTGTCCCCAGGCAGATATATAGTGAGGTGTGTCCCTAGGCAGGTATATAGTGAGGTGTGTCCCCAGGCAGGTATATAGTGAGGTGTGTCCCCAGGCAGGTATATAGTGAGGTGTGTCCCTAGGCAGGTATACAGATAGCTAGGTGTGTCTCCCAGGCAGGTATATAGATAGTGAGGTGTGTCCCTAGGCAGGTATATAGATAGTGAGGTGTGTCCCCAGGCAGATATATAGTGAGGTGTGTCCCTAGGCAGGTATATAGTGAGGTGTGTCCCAAGGCAGATATATAGTGAGGTGTGTCCCCAGGCAGGTTTAGTGAGGTGATTCCCCAGCGAATATAGTGAGGTGTGTCCCTAGGCAGATATATAGTGAGGTGTGTCCCTAGGCAGATATATAGTGAGGTGTGTCCCTAGGCAGATATATAGTGAGGTGTGTCCCCAGGCAGGTATACAGATAGCTAGGTGTGTCCCCAGGCAGGTATATAGATATTGAGGTGTGTCCCATGCAGATAATGTGAGGCGTGTCCCTAGGCAGGTATATAGATAGTGAGGTGTGTCCCTAGGCAGGTATATAGTGAGGTGTGTCCCTAGGCAGGTATATAGTGAGGTGTGTCCCCAGGCAGGTATACAGATAGCTAGGTGTCCCCCAGGCAGGTATATAGATAGTGAGGTGTGTCCCCAGGCAGGTATATAGTTTTATGACCAAAATTAAAAATAACCAACACTAATATTCACCTTGGCTTACCTCCTTCCCGGCCGAGCGCGCTCATCTTCCATCCGAGGAGCTTCCTGGGGCTGGTGGCGTGATGACGTCATGCCGCCAGCGCCGGGACGCTCCTCCGGCAGCTCCTGGACCCGCACAGAGTTATTACTGTGTGCGCCCAGGAGAGGCAGCGGCGCGGTGAGCAGAGTGCATCGCGTCGCTGCCTAAGTCACCAGTAATAGTAGCGCTGATGGCCCGCGACGGCCTCTCAGCAATACCCGGCCACGGCGGGCCGTCAGCGCTACTATTGGCAGACCTGGGCAGCGTGCGCCGCATCCAACGAGCTGGCGTGCCAGATGCGGCCCGGGGCCGTACTTTGCCCAGGTCTGATCTAGGTTTTACTCTGAGATGCCACAGCATAGTTCAAAAAAGCCTGGACACTGCGTAAAGAGCCATCCGGTCATTTCCTATTGGCTTCTATGCACAAATTGGAAGGTACCGGTCAGTCTTGCCAATATGGGTGAGAAACATTTGAAAGTAATGGCCCAGAAGTCACTTTACAGTATGTTCCATTAATTCCTAAACTCATTTTCTCTAGAATACGGCAGTGAATAAAACAGATGGTGGTCCGAGAGAGGCTGTTAGGATTTAATGGTGCCTGCCATTTGGTATTGCAGCTTAAAGGGAGGCAGCAGATTTATAGTACCTAAATACAGCAGTTTAGCTTGGCAGTGCTTCTGCAACAACAGAAAAAAAAAACAAAAACACAGCAGACCTTTTTATTTGCACACAACCTCTAATAAAAAAAAAAAAACAATACACATCCACACCTTTTTTTTGTAAGATAAAGCCGCTATAGCAATCGCTGATTACCCAACGTGAAAGCAGCTGGTTCAAACTGCTGAAAAAAGAAATAGCATTATATTCAAATGAAGGGCTGCCCATATAATGCGTAAAATACCAGGTCCATCACTAAAAGCGCTGCTTTACACGGCCCCTCTATGACATCCATAGGATATCTGGACAAAAGAGGATCTTCTTCAGACAACCCCTCTATGTCTACACTGTGTCTAGCACAGGACAATGCAGATAAAATAGAAACTATATTTTTTACATAGCATACAATAGATATGAAACCATTCTAGCAAGTACTGTTAAAATCACTTTATTTAAGACGTGTGATTTTGACTTTTATTACAATAATACAGAACAGGGCAGAAACGGGAAATTATTGTGCTGGGGGAAAAATACTTTCCTCTTTCCCGTTTAAAAAGAGCCAAACTCGGGACAGATAACACTGAAAATGTTATAACTTGCAACATTGACCAGAGGGGAACAATGGAAAAAAAATGCCCATCCAAGCGCTTGTTATAGGCGACAAATAAGTTTAAAATTGCATTTTTTGTACCTTTTCTTTACAAAAATATTACTGTTGAATTTTTACTGCATGGATATTAGGCTCATATCAGTCCCACTATTATAAGTTTCCTTTATTTATTGTAAAATATGTACGGATGTGTTGAACAATACAAGGAATATAAAAAAGGTGACAAACCAACAACAAAAAAAAAAGGGATAAAAGGAAAAGTGTGGAGAAGAAATTGTTAACTGTAAGTGATGAAACGGGGTGAATTGCTGCTGTCCTTGGTTTGCTGGTATCAACTGGTAAAAATGTGCAGGACAGGTCGTTAAGGGAAAAAAAAGTTTTTTTCTGGTAAAAGAAAAAAAACAAAACAAAATTGACATTCTGCAAGAGGCAGGATCGCAGAATCAAAACACAAATCCTCCTGGAAATACTAAAAACAGATGATACAGGTCTTGACATCCACTGAGTATAAGAAATCCTCGTTCTACTGGAACCGGGTTATAATTTGATTTGGCCTCATCGGTGCCCCCTTTTTCATTTCCTCTTCCAGTGCATTAAGTAATTTATATACATTTCCATTCAGGGGGTAGAGACAGCGGTCCTCTAGGCCAGCCAATATGTAGAAACAAAGATTTAAACACATAAATGGGGGAAAAAAAAAAAAAAAGATTAAAATGTTGACTTGTACAGCAGGAAAATGAGTCGATAAAACCATTTGTCCATAAAACAGGCTATGTATCCAATTATTTCTCTTTATGGCCAAATGCAAATAGTTGTGAGCATTTGGCATCCACTGTAGCACTGATCCCGACTAGGGGTGTGTAGTGTTCTTTCCAGACACCGGAAACCTTCAGGTTATACAGAATCCATCAATACCACAAGCATTTGGTTTGAACAAAAACTGTAAAAAAAGTCTTTTTTTTTTTCTTTTTTTCTAATTTTCTTACAGAAGCTCACAGTATACAGGCCTTTAAACAAGAGTTCCAGGTATGTGCTGAACCTCAGAACATTGGCATCCCAAATCCCTAGAACAAAGAAAAAGAAGAATTTGTAAGAGCAAGAAAAATTGTAGAAGCACAAAGACCTAAAAACGACAACCGGTCACAGGAGATTGAGAAGAAGAGACAAAAAGCTCTTGAGTTTTTTTTTTTTTTTTACAGGTTGTTACGTGGAGGTTCTGAAAAGTGGTGTCAGGGACCTCTAAATGACTCTTCAAAGGTCAATGTACTTATGCTAATACAGGCAGTCCCCGACTTACATTGTTTCGACTTACATACGTCCCCTAGTTACAAACGGAGACTTATGGGGCGTGGCTGACATTCAGCACTGAGTCACGCCCCATGATAACCAAGTGCCAGCATGCCGCAGCTGCACATGAGATACAGAACATTAGGTGACATCTTCTAAAAAAAAAAAAGGGCCCAGACATCAAAACAAATGTAAAAACGTTTACCTTTAATAACCAAGACTAAAAAATTTTTTTTTGCTGGAATTACATTTAATAAATCTACCTGTTCCGACTTGCATACAGTTTCATCTTAAGAACAAACCTACAGTCCCTAACCCGTTTGTACCCCGGGGACTGCCTGTATACAGAAAAAGCAAGAGCCTGGCACCACTTAAAGGATCACTATTATTTAAGCTGGGTTGAAGTAATGATAGGAGACACGACCAACTTGTGTTCTACAGTGGTGGAAGCAAGGACACCAAAGCTTTTATTTAATAGGCGCTTTACAGAATAGGTTATGGTCTTACTATGGGTGCCTCAGTAACTGTAGCACCCAAACATGTCAACTGTGCCTCCTACTGTTCCTTTAAAATTTTGGATGTGAGATCTCTAAAACATGAAAGTGATCTCTAAAGAGAATGTGTAGAGGTCATGGTGATAAAAAAAAAAAAAAATCCCTTTAAACAGAAGTATTAAACAGTTGTCCTTATTTTGGGGGGCTCTCAGAACAGTTCACTCTCCAGAGGAGAAAAGCGTTCTTCACTGTAAGAACTGTAAATCTGTGGAATAGCCGCCTGAGGAGCTGGTCACAGCAGGAACAGTTGGGAGTTTTAAGAAAGGCTTAGATAACTACCTGAAACTAAAGAAAGTTAATGCGTACGTAGCCAAGTAAGATTCTGGATCCTGGCTGGTGGCGGCTCTGTGGTCAGAGATGGGGTCTCTACTGGAGCAGATTAGTTCTTGCCTTGTGAGTGTCAGGGCATTAACCAGTGGGGAGGCTGGGCTTAACATCCTTGTCTCTCCCCCTTCAACCACATTTTACCCATCCTTGGTTGAACTTGATGGACATGTGTCTTTTTTTCAACTGTACTAACTATGTAACAGTCATGTAAAAGCTGTAACCCCTCCTCAAAAAACAGCTCTATGGTGACCTCAAGAAATATGGTCATATTTTAAGAAACACTCAACCAAGTGGGAGAAGCTCTATTTAGAAAAAAGATTGTTTAAGGGGTTATCCAGGAGTTTAATGATTTCATAGAACATTATAAATAGCATTTATATGGAAAAGTACCTGCTGTAGGGGACGTGGCATCCTCTCTACACACAGTGATGTCAGGGCAATGTCTCATGATGCTATATCCTGGCACCACTACTATGTAAAGAGCAGGAGGCAGACTTTTTTTCTGACTGCTGCTGGATAATTTCAGAGGTCCTAATGCACATTCAGCAAGTCTTCTGCTTGCAGTCTCCAGCTCTGTACTGAATGATTATATTCCTGTCAGTACCTGTTTACATAGTGACTTAGTCACCAGACGCAGCCAGATCTTTCTCTGCACAGGTCATGCCCACTACAGGGGAGTGTTATTGAGCCGAGCCTGGCTTCAATGCATACCCACTGAGTAATGACAAAATGTCCATTGAGGCAATGTGATCAATGGATGTCACATGTAGGAAGAAGGGAAGTAAAGGGCTCTATGCCTGGTTTTGCAAACAGAACAGGTAAATAATTTTTAATGAGCATCAATTACAAAGTTCAATATAATTAAGTTGTAAGCTCTAAAACCAATAAAAAGACATTTTAAAAGTATAATAACAGACATCAATGGCCAATGAAGAATCTTTGTGAAATCCAAAAGATTACAGGAATGGAAGGATTGTAGTAGCAGTTTGTGTTCTGCCACCTTTGATTAAAATATAATGCTTAATATCTGCAGGTGAATCTCATTGGTAAAACAAAAAAAAGCCTGCATTTCGCTACATTGTACTGAGCTGCAGAATGTAACATGTTGTATTTTTTAAGAGGTGCACTCAATCCTGGACATATGTATGATACCAAGAAGCACATGACCACATACTGAATCATCTTCAATAATGGCTGCAGAGTCGAAGAAGTCTGGTCGGAGTTCTGCTCTTTCCCGTCTGTTTCGAGAAGGTGGCTAGAAAAAAGAAAATCAGGAAGAAATGCATATTACAGACTGCGTCTGGAAGTTGGTACAAGTTTAACTTAGAAGTGCAGAAAAGTATCTCCAAAGGAACATTTTATTCTGTAGTTACTTTTCTTTTACTACTGAAAAGGCAGAAAAAAACCTCCCAAAAACAAAACAAAACACATGCTTATACTTTACAGCAGCAGTCTCTACAATGAAGCTCTTCATCAAGTTTAAGAACTCTTACCTCAAAAAGGACTTGTGGCCTAACACAGGAGTCCCCAACTCCAGTCCTCATGGCCCACCAACAGGTAATTTTTATTGGCTTTCATTGGCATTGCACAGGTGATTTAATTATTGTCAATGCATTCTGTGGGATATCCTGAAAACGTGACCTGTTGGTGGGGCGTGAGGACTGGAGTTGGGGAACACTGGCTTAACAGGTCTAATTTAGTAAATGATTGTGTTCCCTGTGATATAACAATTCTAGAGCATCTCCTCATATAAGGTTATGTTCACACGGCATCTTGGATACATCTTTGCAATATGTAAAATGTATTGCATTAAACGCATCCAAAAACACACCACAAAGTGTAGTTTGTTTTTGGATAAATTTTTCTGAACTTCAAAAAAACGTATCCCTATAGTTGGTATGGGCTTTTCATTGCGTAAAACGGATCAAGAATTGACGTCAATTCTTTGAACGCATCCGTTTCACAAAATGCAAAAACGTATGTAAAAGTAGTATCGTCTAAACGACGAGACGTACTTTACATTGAAATCAATGTAATCACACATTATTAAAAAAGTTTTGGGGTCTGTTTTTTGGTATGTAAAAAGTACCCAAAAACATTTAAACGCGATGTGAATATACACTAACTCTGTATTGTGCTGTTCCTCTGTTATTCCTTCTAAAAATAGATTATTGAATCAGTCATTTGTGTGTTGCCAGTTGGAGGCATGTCCCTGCACAATGTGACATCCCTTTTCTAAACTGGAATGGTTACACCCATCTGACTAATTCAAGAATACATGTCTAGAAGGAGCAACAGAGGAATAAGAAAAGATGCCCCAGAATTGGTATTTCACAGGGAACACAAGGATATACTAAAATGGACATGTCAGGAGATGTCATAGGTCCTCTTTAATACGAACTTGCTTTGACCAGTATAACACACACACACAGCTCATACTTTAAAGTGAACCTGTCCCATCTGAGAGCAGGATGTGATAGAGGTAGAGAAGTTGAGCTCCGTTATATCGGATTTGGAGCAGAATTTATTACTAAGTAAATCCTGACTGGACTCCTTAAGAGACATTGCAAGACCTGTTTATCCCACTCACATGCAGTAATTGTATAGAGCAAACTGGCAATCACTGTATGTGGGCGGCGTAACCAGAACTTTGTTTCACTTTGTTCTCCGCTTTTTACTTAGAAATTTTGTGCCAAATCATATGCACCTACATAACACAGAGTTCAGCCTCCCTCATATCACATTCTGCTCTCAGTTAATGCAGCATAAACCACCTGACATTTGCCACAATGAAGACATTAAAGGGAATCTAATTTGGCTGACTCTAATGCAACTGATGTACACATATAAAAAAAGGAATTTACCAGATCAATAACCATTGTGTCCTCAAACTCCTCGTTCATGTCTTCCAACTGCCCCCTTGAAGACATCATTACATCCTCAAATATGGGCTCTGCGTCATCCTCCATTAGACCTCGTCTGAAAAAGGTGGTAAGGGGGGATTCCAAGATAAGAAAATTATTTACGGATACCATTTCCTTTACTTATTTACAGATTAGCTATCTAGTATCATCAATGAAAATTAAAGCTCCGCACTGAATACTTACACTCCATGCCTAACACCACTCCGCACTTTCATGTAACTCATGGATGTTCTGTCTTTTCTATTCAAGTCTTCTAACTTCTGTTGACCCAACCAAGACATCTGCATCTGGGGGCTATAAAACACAAAACCTATTACAACCTATTCCTTGTTTCCACAGTACACAACATCTCTATACTTCCAATAAGTATATAAGAGCAATTCTATGCTGCCTCCCTTGAATTTCTATCTGGCAAGGTTGGTTTTTAGAAAAAACAAAACATGAGGTCACATTTTACTTGAACGTCAACTCAGAAAGAGATACCAAATATACACAACACAGTAAGCGGTGGAGGCGTTATAAAATGGCACTACTCCCAAAACATATAATAAATTGGTACAGTTCGTTCAATCCAGTGCCAACAGCAAGAGGAATTGGGTCTTGCCAGTGCTTCTGCTACCGCATCCTCAGCCTCATCAGATGAGGTGTTGTAATTGATGACAGGCAAAGTGTTACTGCAGGGGAAAATATTCCACACCCATAGCAAACAGACTGACCATATTTCAGCAAAATTTTTCACTTGCTTTCAAAGAAACAGAAGAGTTCAACCGTTCATCAAAACTAACTGTGCCTGAGGCAATTCTTGTATACCCCAAGATTGTTAGATGTTGCCCATGTGGAAGCCTGGAAATAATGAGATCAAATGTGAAGTCCTCTATGAAGGATCTGATAGAGGCAATACTATTCCTCATAAATTCAAAAACTCACTCCACAAATGTCATTCAGGACGTTTTAAGTTGAAAACTGTTCTTTCCCCACTTACTGCAGCCTTTTGTATATATACAATTTATTAAAGTTTGTGTTCTACAGTTGTATTCAATAAATATATTTTACACTTACAAGCAAAAGCGTAACAATGTTTTGACCTTGTGACTGTCAGGCTCCATAACACCCCATCCACTACAGCTTTAAACGTGAGACTCCCATCATTTTATAGACAATCATCTTAGCTATATCTATCTAGTTATATATAACTTTGACCTGTCACTATTTTGCATATGCTTAGTTATACAGATTTTTGTCATGTAGCTGCATTGTTACTGTTTTGCTCCTGGTGGTGAAACAATCTTTTTTCTTCTTGTATACTACAAATTACAACCTGTTCTCACATTCCCTAATAACTCTGTTTTAGGCGGATTCCCAAATGAAAGGACACTGGTTCAAGCAGCCATGAAGAAGATTTCCCAAGGAAGGAGAAACCGCATCATCCAGCTCATCGATGGCGGTCTCTTGACCAAGAAAACTGCATCATGTGAGGCCATGACAGCTGGAAGAATATGCAATGAAGTCCATCCATTCCAAAGCCAAGAGGTGACGTCCAGGCCAAATATCAGAGTCAACAAGTCACTCATCACAAGGTCCATCAATTCTGGGGCGACAGACATGGCAGTGGAGGCGGCTCGGAGGCTTTGTAAGAGTGAGATCACAGACGTCCATGCAAGCACCGGGCATTACATAGGTCTGGAATGATGGCCCGAAAAAAGGTGAAGAAACTGCGACTTCAACCATGTCATAAGAAGCATCGACTCGAGTTTGCAAAAAAGTACAAAAGGTAGACAGTAGAAGACTGGAAACAGAAGCTGGAAACAGGTGATTTGGAGCGATGAGACGAAAGTCAATAGACCGGGGTTTGATGGGTGAAAATGGGTCTGGAAAAAGAGGGGACTAATGGATTAAGAAATCGAGGGAACTGTCGAGTTTGTTGGAGGAAGCCTGATAATATAAGGTTGTGTCACAGCCAAAGGCGTTGGATACTTGACTAGGATCGATGGTGATCTCAATGCTGAGCTCTATGCAAGTGTGCTACAAGATTAGTTACTTCATGCACTTGAGTACTATGGGTATAAATAGGAATCTGCAGAACTAAGCATATGCTAAATAGTTACAAATCACATTTATGTATAAGATAGCCAAGATGATTGTCTGTCAATAAAATATTGGTAGTCTCATGGTCAAAACTGTAGTGGATGGTGAGATATGGAGCCGGAGAGTCACAAGTTCAAAACATTGTTACCATTTTGCTTCTCAGTGTCTGTTCTACCTAAATGGCTAGATTATCGTATCATAAGGTGATAAAAAGCCTGATGTTATTGAACCCTTAAGTTCTATATACCCGATATGTATATGATGTTTCCATTGCTTAATTCAAGGTTCGTAATTGAAAGAATTTTCACTGTATTGTTATGTAAAATGATTTTATCTTTAAAAATTAATAAAAATCACAGTAAAAAAACAAACAAAAAACACTGATGTTACCATTTTACTAAAGTAAAGTTATCACGTCAATATGCACCACGTATGATGGAGGGAAAGTGGGAGTCGGAGTTAGGGGAAATTGGGGAGTCAGTTTTGGCTTACCAATTCCACAGCCCTGACAGTAATAGCACAAAATAATAAAACAAGACCAACATATGACATTGAAATCATACTTGTGTAAAAAGTCTGGTTCTGAGCCATGTTCAGACTCTGGTTCTGGCATTTGTTCGGGTATCTGTCTAGGGTTTTCCCGCAGGACAGTGGATGTAAGCTGAGGTGTAGTAAGTGCTCCAGGTGTTTGAATAGTGTCGTTCCTGGTTACCCAGGAGCTGTCGATGGTCTCTTCTGTAATAGAGAAATATGGACAGACATATAAAGTCAATGATTATGCAACTTCTGGAACAAATAAAATGCGATAATGTAAGCGCTTCATTACTAATGATTTCTGGCCGTACTTCTGCTGTAAATCATAAGGGTCTTAGTGGGTCATATCATATACAGTTACAATGATACCTGCATAAGTAAGAAGGCAACATGGGGAGGAAAAATCCATTACATGACTACATGTTAAATGGAAAAACGCTGGGTAAAAGTGACATGGAGAAGGACTTGGGAATCCTGGTGGACAGTAAACTTAATTGTAGCAGCCAGTGTCAGGCAGCAGCTGCCAAGGCAAATAGGATCATGGGTTGTATTAAAAGGGGCATAGATGCACATGATGAGAACATTATTCTCCCATTATACAAGTCACTGGTTAGACCACACATGGAATATTGTGTACAGTTTTGGGCACCAGTGCACAGGAAAGACATTGTAGAGCTTGAACAGGTACAAAGGCGGCAACAAAAAATAATAAAAGGACTGGGTGGATTACAATACCCAGAAAGATTAGTAAGATTGAGGTTAGTTTAGAGAAAAGATGGCTTCGGGGGGACATAATAAATATGTTTAAATACATCAAAGGTCAATATAGAGATATCTCTCAAGATTTATTTATACACAGGGCTGTATCTAGAACAAGGGGGCATCCTCTACGTCTTGAGGAACGAAAGTTTCTACATAAACATAGAAAGGGATTCTTTACTGTAAGAGCAGTGAGACTGTGGAACCAGAGGAACTTGTCATGGTGAATTCAATAACAGAGTTCAAAAGGGTTTGATGCATTTCTAGAGCGTAATAATATAACAAGTTATAGTGTCTAGGATTCAGGAGAGGGGTCATTGATCCAGGGATTTTTCTGATTGCCAGATTGGAGTCGGGAAGGAATTTTTCCCTAAAATGAGGACAATTGGCTTCTACCTCATTGGGGTTTTTTGCCTTCCTCTGGATCAACACCTTAGCACAACAGGCTGAACTGGATGGACGTCTCGTCTTTTTTCGGCCTTACAAACTATGAAACATTGACCTGTCTATGTAGCTTCATGCAACCGAACCTAGGGTGACCTAACCACTTACATTGAAAGCCAGGTCAGGTCTGAAGCACAATACAGGTGTTCTTCACTAGGGGTACAGGGTAATTTAACAAAACCAATGTTTTAACATAACTGACAATTTTGCAAAGTTCTGAACTAAAGACATTTTCCTGCTTACTGGACAGATTAAGCTGTAGACTATGTCTTACCTTCCACTCCTCTCGTCTTGTGCACCGGAGGCCGGCCTTTCTTACTTCTCACCGACGAGCTCTTGCTATTGCTACCTCCACTATTCACAGATAAGCGGTCCTCATCCCCACCTGTTACCAAAGAGTTTCTGTAGGAAATAAGAGGCAGCCACACATCTTCTCTTCTCTCCATCATTTGCTCGGACAGGAACTTCTCCAAATACGAATGTCTGAGCAATGTAGAAGAAATTGAGAAGAAATTAGTTTCAGGGAAAACCGAGCTGCAGAATGCCTCATTTCAGCTGACTTAAAGGGGTATTCCCATTTCCCTGATTAGCTTTAAATGTAGGCAAAGCTAAATAAATACTATTACCAAATGCATTGCTGTATTGATTATGCCTTCCTTCAGAGACAGCAGATCTTATCTCCTGCTTTTGTATACAAGCTTCCCTAATAACCCTTCACCTCTCTCGGAGGCAGTGGCCAGGATGGTGATGTCACTCCCTACTATGTCCACGGCACAAAAGCTTGTTTATCTGTTTAGCTGATTAGCTTTAAACCTTTAGAGCTCTGTAGCCTTGAATACTGCTGTTTATAAACCTCCCCTCTATCAGGATCAGCTAGGAATAACAGAGCTAATATGCCAAATCAGAGCTGTAGACCCACCCACGGTCTAACTAGAAGGTGTGAGCCTGAAGCTGGCCGTGGCTCTGTGAAACCGCATGATGAGACAACCCCTTTAGGTCATTCATTCATAGGAATAGCTGCCATGCAATATTACATCAACCAATGAGGTGTCTTATACAGGGACATATCTGGCTCATCCCAGCTTCTCCTATATGAAGATTTCTTGTAGTGAGACAACCCTTATATAACCTTTAAGTTGATTTTTAGCACGTAAACAAAACACACAATTATAAATCATATGTACTAGTAAATGACTTCCATTAAGACCATGTTTACATGGTGTCACTTTTCACAACATCCAGTGCACAACCAATGCCTCACATTTAATGGGAATCTGTGCTCAAGTTTAAACTGTGTAGATTTTTATCAACATGGAGTTATAAGCCTGTAGCATGAAAAACATAAGTTACATGACATTTGCGTCAGGTAGGAATAAACTAATCCATGACTGACTCCACCATGCAGAAAATGAAAACCTGTGATAAACCCCTTTGAAAGGATCAAAATCCATATAAATGCTTACATGAGAATGAAGACAATTAAGCAAGATGTCTAAATATGGATAAATATTAATCACTTCACATCTAAATCATAAGCGCTCTGGAAAATACAACCAATGTCATACTTACACGGTCTTCTTATCTTGCCGTAACAGCTTCGAAGAAAATTCACTCAATACTTCCAGGAAGGCCAAGTTAAGTGGTGGGTACTCTGGGCCCTTGGGATTTTGGAATTTAAAGGCAAATTCAATGCCATCTCTACATGCAGAAAATTAGAAATGATAGTATAAAGGTCAAGTAGAATTTAGGAAAAGTGTAAATAACTGGACATTCATTTGAAAATAAGTAAATCCCAAAATAATTTTTCTTTATTATAGGAATATAACAAGTTTTCTTTCATCTTCCTTTGATGCACAATAACACACAGTAGTTCTTGGAGTACTTTAGCATCTTAGGCTATGTTCACACAGCTTAAAATGGGTCATATTTCAGTCTGTAATTATTCCGGGTGGAATACGGCCCATTCATTACGGTAATCCACAGTTCTCATAGAGAACTATGGATTATGTCTCCTCTCCCTGCTCGGCGAATCCGCCACGAGGGGAGATAAGTGACATGTCATTTACCAGTGGCGTATACGCGCCGCTAGTAATGATAGTCTATGGGCCTGCGAGGTGCCGGCCCCCCGCACGGCATAATTACACCCCGCAAATAAGCCGTGTGAACATAGCCATACACATGCAATTTTTGGTGGGGGCGGAAAGGTACAACACAGCCATTTACATACAGCATTCCATGTCTAGTCAGCCTAAGGCTATGTCCACACAGCACAAGAAAAGGGTCGGATTTTCGGCAGTTTTAGTACTTTGGAACCACTGAAAATCCGACCGTTTTGCATGCTCATAGACTTTAATAGAAAAACCGACCTGTAGTCTACACAGATCTTTTTTTTTTTTTTTTAAAGCTCATTTTCTGGCGCTGGCGGATTTAGCAGCACGTTGTATAATCCGCCGGTGCTGTCAATTTCCCATACCATCAATTGTGTTGGCCGACGGCAAAAACTAGAACCGATCGTGGTTTTTGCAAATACAGTAACAAAAACCACAGTTGTGCATGGGGAAAAAAAAAGCAGTTGGCTTTCCAACATTTTTGTCCAATGCTGTGTGGATCTAGCCTTACGTACCAATCCGACATAAGTCACTTACTTGTGTAATGTTGCCACAGCTTCCCTGGTCTTTATCTGATCCAGACCAAACGTGAGTGCAAACCTGCGAGCCAACTCTTTAATACCACTAACATGTGCTGACGTTCTATCCAGAGTGGGGCCTTGCTCCTGGATCAGCTCATTGAATAGCTAGGAATTGAGAAATCGGATTTAAATCGGATAAAAAAAAAATGTCTAAGCAGGAAAACTCAACATTTGAAGAATAAGGGTGTAAGATATGAAAAGAACAAAAACTTTGGATTTTACCTGCTGCAAACTAAGGATTAGGGTCTTGGCACATTGGATCTTGTCTATCTGCCTTGTTTTACTTAGTGTTTCTTTAATGATGTCCCCATAATCATTGTAATACTACAGAAGAGAAAAGAGAAGGATTAAGTGATCATTAACGCTCTTAATGTATTCTATCCTCTAATGCTCTGCTCTATTCACTTACACATTTATACACTGTAAAAATATCAACCCCCTCCCCAAGCAGCTACCTTTATGAAGATTCCATGAATGCACTATGTTTGGGTGGTAACATTTTTACCTTCATGTAGTGCTTGAAGATGTCTGCTGCTGCATGCATGTCTACAATGTCATAAATGATAAGTTTACAAAATGCTGCTAGCAGATTTCTCCTCTTGTGCAAGGCCTCAATTTTGTTGGCTTCATCTTCTTCGTCACCCTCTGCAGTAAATAACATCATGGTTTAATATACAAATCAGCTCACATTGGTGTCAATGCTCCCATTAATAAAACTGGATATAATAAAACCCAAAAGTTTTATCTCTAAAATGACTATAAAAAGTCCAAAATAACTAGGGGATGGTATAATATTTCCTGATGAGAAGAGATTCTAAAGGATCCAGAAGAGGAGGAATAACCAAACAAAGTAGAAAGAGGGGAAAGGAGAAGTCCATGGAGGAGTGAAGGACAGGAAAAGGTGAATCCTAACACTTTTTAGCACGTGTGAGGGTGAGGAAAATAAAAGGTAGGTGAGGGGTTAACGTCCGAAATCCAGCAATTTGACTGACCATCCAAAATAGAGTAGAGTAGTAAAAGACTGAAAATCGAACCTTTGATGCCAAGTGTCTAACAGGATATAAATTTTTCAGGTGTGTGTTATTAAAGGGATTTTATCACCATAGAGTTTGATGGTATATCACTAGGATATACCATCAAAGTCTGATTGGTGCAGTTCCACCTCTGGGATCTACACCTATATCAGGAACAGGCCACCGAAAGTTTCAGAGCAGAGCCGAACACATTACTCACCTTTACTCGTAACTGCCATAGAACAGAATGGGGCATGTCAAAGTCTATGGTGGTAAACCCCCTTTAAGTATACCATTTGAAGAATATGTGAGATTTCAGGGAACCATTGTTCAATGGTTGTGCATCACCAGCTCATGATTTCGTGTGTTATGGGTTGACCATCTTGGTTGATTTTTAATAAGAAAGAATTGTTATGATAAACAGGCAGGCGGCTTCAGGTGTTTGAGGGAAAGAAAAGTCTACGTTCATGCACAACTGTATAGACCAACAGCCTGTTAAGGATGGACAACTCCAAACATGAGTCATCGTGCAGAGGGCCCTGCCACATCATCAGCAAAATGGAACAGAGGGTTACCATTCATTAACAACCCCAAATCAATGGGATAAAATCTTAGAGCTGGAGTCTCTAACCCCCCCCCCCCTCCCTCGAATGTACAGCGCCCTGGAACTAGAGGCGCTCTAAAATAAATAATAATATATAGGGGTATGTTGTGGTAAAAGGCACATACACCCAAAACGAGATGGGGATTAGTGGAGGTTAGTAAAGTGTTGAATCATATTGTAGAAATGTTGCAAATGGATGCATTGAACTGAGGAGTTGGCAACCAGTTCTCTCTCTGGAAGGATGGAGGCGAGTGACCTCAGAACTCCTTTTTTTGTAATTTTTGTGAATGGAGTCAATTAATGGCCGTACAATTTTACGGTCATCAGATTTTTAAATTTAAAACAGATTTTTTGCAGAAATTCCTGCACACCTAAATTGATTCCACACATCTGAATCTTCATTTGGTGGGTCACTCACAGTACTGGTTAGCAGCAAATCTCAGTAATCAATTTTTATAATAAATTATGACAAAAAAGTGGCACGATAAGTTTTGACATATGGGCATGGGAATCTCCAATTTGGACAAGCAACTTACATGACTAAAAAGAAAGGGAAACAAATTATTGAGGCAGAGTCTATTAGTGTTTGGTTAGTCTTGCAGTCTTGAGACTTCAGGGTGAAACACGACATTTAAAGTGCTCCCCTAGTTTCATACTTTTGACACTTCATAGGGTCATGTCAGAATTAGAAGAGCATAGATGGATAAAGCCAGAGACAGCCCCCTCTGATCATTTCTGCCCAGTAGGGCTCTCAGCAACAGAACCCTTGTTGGGCAAAACTTCAAAATGTCACTATTACTTATCAACAGTTTTTAAAAAATTTTTATATGCTCTAATAAAAAGAAAAAAAAAAAAAAAAAAAAAAAGGTCTTCATTACCCATGCTCTGATTTTCATCATCTTGATCAATGAATACATGATCCATGACAAAACTGAGTAATTCAGATTGCAGTCCTATATCTGGATTAAAAACCAGCAGCAAAAGATTGTCCCTCCCACCCGCTGTCAACTGATGGCTGAAGATCATAAGAAGGTCACAAAGCAGCATGAATGCCTGGAAGAATAAGATGAAAACATTAAACCTAAATCACTAGTCACGGGTAAAAAATGCAAGTCAACATAATGTAAAACAAAAACCGTACTATGGTGCAACCTGCAATGTATTACGTCTGGCATGGTTCCTGTAACACAACGCTACATAGAAGACAATACTGTAGTCTAAAGCCAACCTGACAGCAGGATATGATAAAGGGAGAGAAGCGGAGCTATGTAATATATAAGTTTGTAACATTTGAAGCAGGACTTCTAAATAAGTATAACAAATTCCGATAGGACTTTTAAGTGAAAGTCCTGCTTACCCCACCCACACAGTGATCAACCAATGTAGATGGGATAAGCAGAAAATTTACTTTTTTTTTTTATTTTTATTTTTTTTACATATTTTGCTGTGGCAAAAGCTGCGGCACAGCAATGTTAAAATGCAGTCGGATTTCAAACGGCTGTGTAGACATAGTCCAACAAGATTAGCTTCTTTTTACAGATAAGCAATTGTTTTCACTCCTCAGAGCACTTGTAGATATGTTTAGTGAAGAATAACTCTACTGTACTGCTTTTTGCAATGTCTCAGCTATTTACAAAAAAGTTAAATATTCTAATGACTGTTATAGAACCACCCATAGACTGACAAAGGCAGAGTAAAAGAAAAGCTGGCTGTGACTAAAACTGCATGGTGAAATAGAACCTTAAAAACTTGTTTTTATAAATAAAAAATCTGCAATTTAGTTTGATAGAACAGTCATATATACAACAGGTGAAATAAATATTCACCACCTCACCAATTTTCTAAGTACATATATTTCTAAAGGTGCTATCAAGATGGAATTCTCCCCAGATGTTGGTAACAACCCATCCAATCCCCACAGGAAGAGAAATTTAACCTTACATGTCCATAGATTATGTATCATAATGAGAAATGACACAGGTATAAAGTATTAAACACACTTATTGAATTGTATTTAATACTTTATACACAAGCCTTGTTGGTGATGACTGCTTCCATATGCCTCCTGTATGGAGAAACTAGAGGCATGCATTGCTCAGGTGGGATTTTGGCAATTTCTTCATCAAACACGCTTCAACTTCTGATGTGTCCGGAGGCTCCTATGAACTCTGAGCTTTAGTTCCTTCCACAGATTTTCCATTGGACTCCGGTCAGGTGATTGCCTGGGCCATTCCAGCAGCTACATGTTCTTTCTCTGAAACAAAGAATTTCCTTGGCTGTGCGTTTGGGATCATTGTTTTGCGGATATATCCACCCTCGTTTCATCTTCATCATCCTGGTAGGAGGCATCAGATTTGTATCAAGAATGTCTCAATACTTTGGTCCATTCATCCTTTCTTCAATTACATGAGATTTGCCAGTGAGGTATGCGGAAAAACAGCCCCACACCATGATGTTCTCGCCTCCAAGCTTCACGGTCAGGTGGATATCCAGTGCCTCTTGGCCTCCAAAGATAGTGTGCATTCTGGCATCCAGAGTGTTCAATTTTGGTCTCATCTGATTTCTTACAGTAATTCACAGGTTTTTCTAAATGTTGTTGAGCAAACTTTAAAATTCTAACATTCTGTGCAGCAATGGAGTCTTGCGCGGTGAGCACGCATACAGAACATGGAGGGTGAGAGCATTAATATGAAACAATTGCACCTGCTGATTTCAGGTCTTTCTGTAGCTCTCCATAGGTGTTCCTTGGCTCTTGGACAACGCTTATAAAAGGGCCATCGTATGTTTTGCAACAATAAGGTTGCAAATGTCTGGCGACAGCTCAGTGGCTTTACCCATCATGCTATGTTTCTTGTGTGGCACCTTGGTAATGAGACATCTTTTTATAGGCCATCAGTTGAACCAGTTGATACGACTTTTCACTGAGTGGCAGGATTGCTTTGTAATTATTAATCGATTTCAGCTGGTGTCATGACTTTCCATGGCTTTTTGCACTTATCTTCAGATGTTCAATACATTTTCCCTGTGTCACTTCCTATCATCACACAACTTAATTTATGGACATCTATGGTTTGACTTCTTTGCCTGTGTGGATTGGATGGGTTGTTACTGACATTTCATGTCAACAGCACCTTTAGGCCTCGTTCACACGGCTTATTTTGCCGCGGATTTGCGCTGCAGTACGGCGCCAATCCGTCGGAGTAATTACGGTAATCCACTGCTCTCATAGAGAACAGTGGATTCCGTCGCTCCTCACCGCTCGGCGAATCCGCCGCGGGGGGAGAAAGTGACATGCACATTATCCAGGCGCAATACGCGCCGTGGATAATGCATTGTCTAAGGGGCCGGGGAGCGGCGCCCCCGCCCCTTATTCTCGGCGGATTTGTGAGCGCAATCCGGCTCACAAATCCGCCGTGATAAGCCGTGTGAACACGGCCTTAGGGTACGTCCACACTGCACTGACAAAATACTGGTCGGATTATCTGACCAGTATTTTGTCTTTTATTTTTTATCATAAAGGGGGGACGGTTTCTGGCCATGGTTTGCGGTTTCAGCCGACCCCCTATGCATTTAACAGTTCATGGTCCATCCGAAAACCGGGTACAAGAATGAACATGTTCTAAGTTTTTTTTAGACAGTTGGATTTGCCATCAGAAAATTTGAGCTGTGTAGACTACAGCTTAGATTTTCTGCTAAAGTCTATGAGGAGGGTTGACAGTTGGTTTACAGTGCAGTGTGGACGGACCCTTAGAAATATAACTACCTTGAAAAATGGTGATGCCTTCAAAACCCATTTCACCCGCTGTGAGCAATATACATAACATATATATATATATATATATATATATAAATATATATAATACATATACATATATATATATATATATATATATATACATACCTACACACATATTTTAAATATATATCTAAATAAAATAAATAATATAATCTAGATAGATTTTAAAAGTTTGACACAGTCTCTATTTTCTAAGCTACCCTCGGCTTACCTGTTCTTTCACTGGCGTGTTGACAGTGGAAAGACACTGCTGACAGATGGCCAAAAAGGACTTTACAGTTTTTCGCAAGATCAACATATCTTCCTATAAAGAAAGAACACATACAGTGGAGCTGAATATCTACTATACAGAGTCACACTAGAATATAGCCCAAAACCTATGCGTGTTTAAAGTAAAAAAAAAACAAAAACAAAAAAAAACAGTGGAAGAATGACGGACTATTTTTCACGGGTAACTTACTTTGGAAGGGTTGCCTTCTGTGATTTTCACAAGCTGCCACAGAATGGAGTAGTGCGAACACTGAAGAGCCTGGACGCCAATCTGGACAGATAATCATAGTAATTACATTGCATAATGCCCATGTAACAACAAAATTCATTACAGCACTCATCAAATCCCAAATGCTCACCTGCTCAATCATGCCTTCGTGTTCAATGCCCGTCCTCAGAAGTCGATAACAGTTCCCAAACAAATCCCATTTTGTCAAATCATGAGCGCTGTAAATACAAAAAAAAGCAATGATTTGTATTCATCCTTTTTCCACAATACTACAGATAAAAGTCCATAAACTAATCTCAAAACAAATGGCAATATACCTAAATGTGTTGGACATATTAGGCTCCTAATAACTAGATGTATACACGCGTGTATATACAGTATACACATACGTATATACACACATAGTAGTGTTCAACTACTGAAGATATGCTACATACTGAGGAATAGTAATTTGTACTCCAGCTTGTACATAAAGCTTAATACTATTGACTGGTGATGAGCAGAACCAGGCGGGGGGGGGGGGGGGGGTTTAATCCTGGACACCCTTTTTTATTACTGATGACCTTTTCTAACGATAAACCATCAATGTACGTTGGTGTGATAAACCACTGCTCATCAGCAGAATAAAAAGTCTGTCATAAACCGTGAGTACGACGTCCTCTTTACTGCTTAAAAGGCACTGCGGTTCCTCTATATGGGTGCCTATCCCTGGTACTGCACAACAGTCAATGGGAGCTGCAGTACCAAATACGGCCAGAACTACATGCTACTGCTGGGCCTGTGTGAACAGTAAAAGACACGCAACGCTTGGCTGACATGATGGGCCTTTTTATTAAGTCGATAAGCAGAAATAAAATATTTAGCCAGAAATTCCTATAACTAATAGTATGAGGGGGAAGGAGTACTCACTTATGAAAACACGTTAGCCGCTTTAATGAAGCCAAGACATTGTAAATATCATCCTCGTCAGCTTCATCAACCTGGAGTAGTAACCATACACATCAACGGGTTATATTTCAGAGACAGCATTTAAAAATCCTTAATTCTGCAAACCTTCCAATTTTTCACCCACTACGTCTCGTCTTTTTTCGGCCTTACAAACTATGAAACTATATCACAGAGCTCAGCTTCTCTCCCTCTATCATATAGCCCTATATATCACAGAGCTCAGCTTCTCCCCCTCTATCATATAACCCTATATATCACAGAGCTCAGCTTCTCTCCCTCTATCATATAGCCCTATATATCACAGAGCTCAGCTTCTCCCCCTCTATCATATAACCCTATATATCACAGAGCTGAGCTCCTCTCCCTCTATCATATAACCCTATATATCACAGAGCTCAGCTTCTCCCCCTCTATCATAAAACCTTATCTATCACAGAGCTCAGCTTCTCTCCTCTATCATATAGCCCTATATATCACAGAGCTCAGCTTCTCTCCTCTATCATATAACCCCATATATCACAGAGCTCATCTCTCCTGTATCATATAACCATATATATCAGAGTTCAGCTTCTCTCCCTCTATCATATAACCCCATATATCACAGAGCTCATCTCTCCTGTATCATATAACCATATATATCACAGAGTTCAGCTTCTCTCCCTCTATCATCTCTGTTATAGCAGCATAAACCATCTTAGTTTCATTTTAAACACTTACCTCTTGCAATAAATCCTCCACTGCATGTGAAAAGCGATCAACCAGTTCATCAATGAGCTGACTGTGGGCAACATCCACTCTGTTCTGGATTGTGTACTCCTCACTGCATAAGATGCTGTATGTTTTACTACATGCTTCTAACACGTCTGACTCTGTATGCTTCTCCACCACAAACTTGATTTGCTTTAATAAACTGTCCAGGTGCTAAGAGTGGATGAAGACAAAATGTAAAGAAAGCACCCAACATGCAGCCACGACATTAAAATTATGCAATTAACGTTATTATCTTAGGATATATAAACCTAGTTCCACATATCTAAACTGGGTGCACAAGCTGTTCTGCACTGAAGATGCTGGAGCACATTTACTAATACTAAGACTTGGACAGTGCAAACTTAAGTGACTAAAAATGCACCATATGGATGTAACCGCATGAGCCACTGCGAAAAAAGTGGTAAATTTTTACACTGTCTAGATCAGACCTGGGCAATGGACAGCACGTGGGCCGCATCAGGCCCTCCAGCCCGTCGGATGCGGCCCGCAGCGTACGATGCCCAGGTCTACTAATAGTAGCGCTGACGGGCGCCGCGGCCGGGTTTTGCTGGGAGGTCGCCGTGGGCCGTCAGCGCTACTATTAGTATCACCTGTACTGGTGAATTAGACAGCGACGCGATGCACTCCGCTCACCGCGCCGCTGCCTCTCCTCGGCGCACACAGAGTAATAACTCTGTGCAGGCCCAGGAGCTGCCGGAGGGCGCCCCTGGCGCTGGGCGGCATGACGTCATCACGCCACCAGCCCCAGGAAGCTCCCGGATAGAAGTTTGAGCGCGCTCGGCCGGGAAGCAGGTAAGCCAAGGTGAGTATTAGTGTTTGTTATTTTTAATTTGGTCATAAAACTATATACCTGCCTGTGGTAAGCCCTTATTATCTATATAACTGCCTGTATGGAGCCCTAACTAACTAGATACCTGCCGGGAGGGGAGCTATAACTACAAATATACCTGCCTATGGGGGGCTGTATCTATTACCTCCTGTGGGGAGCTATAACCCTTTTACCGCCTGTGGGGAAACTATATCTATATACCTGCCCGTTGGGAGCTGTTTCTATATACCCTGCCTGCCTGCGGGGGACCTATATCTATATACCCGACTGACTGAGGGGAGTTGTATATACCTGCCAGACTGAGGGGAAAATTTCAACTACATACTTACCTTACTGAGGAGAGCTGTAATATACCTGCCTTACTGGGTACCATCAGTAAAGGGAGGTATATAGATACATCGCCCAGTAAGTTTTCCACAAAAATACTCCCCCAAATCAAATTTTTCCCCGTTCACCCTATGTTTTTATTAGTCCGGCCCTCTAAAACCATCGCATTTTCTTATGCGGCCCCATGGAAAAATTAATTGCCCACCCCTGGTCTAGATTAACTTTACACTATCTATTAGCTGGCTTAGCTTATGCCAATAACAGTGACATTTGTGCATTTCTTTGGCGCACAGCACTAGATGCTAATCCAAGCCTTTTTCGGTTAATGCACATTCGTTTTTGAACGGAACACAAAAGTGTAAAAAAAACCCCCAAAAAAACATACATATGGTGTACAGCATACATACGCCAGTATTGTGGTGCAAATTCTGCCAGAAATCTAGGACAACTGTCAAAATAAATGTGTCCTAATGTTTATATTTTTTACCATTAGAACAAGCATATGAAAGACATGTGCACTAGGTACAAGGTTAATGTAAAGTTTGCAAATGACTACTGTCAACAAATTAATGTTAAATATACAGTACATATAATAAAATGACTAGCAGCTGAGACATCGCTCTCGTACCTTTTCCATCCGCCCAGTACTATAGAGCTCTAAATCAAAATACTGAGGGATTTGTAAAAGATTTGCCACTTTCTCCGCATCAGCAGAATACTACAAAAAAGAAAACAAAATATTACCAATGTGGACAATTTTACACATAAATATTGCTTTATTATTGCCGAGAACATGACAAAGAACAAACCAGTGAAGAAATGCAAATATTAACTTTTTAGAATTTAGACATACATATGAATGCCCCTCCCCCCAAACAAAACACCTCACTAAAGTAAAAAAAACCCTGTCGTGCAAATACTGCCTTAAAATAAATGGGCTTTATTATTTTCGGAGCATGAATTACTACGTGTATAAATAAGGCTAGGTCTACACTGCTTCGGACAAAAAAAGTTTGCCATTTTTTCCGATGCACGACTGCGGTTATTTTTTTGTCACTTTTGCACAAAAACCGTGGTCGGTTCTAATATTTTGCCGTCATTCATACAATTGATTGTATGGGAAGACGCCGAGAAAACTTAAAGCGCCGGTGTATTATACAACATGTAGTATAGCACACCGGTGGCAAAAGACTATCGTAGAAAAAACGAGCTGTGGTAACTACAGGTCATTTTTTCTATTGCAGTTTATGGGGCTGCCTGAACGATATTTTCGCTTCTTCTAAAATCGTAAAAGCGGCGAAAATATGATCGTATTGCTATGCCGTGGAGACATAGCCTAAAGCTAAAACAATGTGTTTAACCAACTAACATACCTCTCGAATTATTAGTCTCCAGGAAATGGAGTACAGCTCTCTACACCAGGAGACCAGAGGAGATGTATACAAAGCATTATCTAGACCTCCAGCTCTACAAGAGCCTTCACTAACCCCACCACCCTCTAATCATAGTGGGATGCCACTTATCCTGTGTTTGCAGTACAGTACAGCTGACAAGTGTTAGCGGATTGTGACTGCCTTAGCGGTCAATGTGAAAACTAGGTTAATTACTACTTTTATTTTTCTTTTTTACACGAATTGACATAAAATAAAACGGCTTTTTTTAAAAAATTATAATTCTACGGTTTTAAGAATGTCATAAATCACAGTGTAACTAAAGACAACCTCACTCCATATGCCCAACAATAGCATATGGACATAAAGTAGGGGTCCTGAGCAAGGGACTATTTCAATAAGACAGATTTAGTCTGAGACCCATGCTCCTCATGTAGTACATGGACAGGTATTTATTGGAATTGCTGCCATGTAATACTACATTTCCCCATTGAGAAAACACCTGACTCCGAAACCAACCCTGTAAAAACAAACTTCTTGCAGGGCATAAGGCTTGTAATGAACCCAATCCTCACCTGTGTTCCGAATTCAATTATAAAAATATACGACTTCTAAAAGACGCTTGCATTTTTTAAAATTAAAATAATTTTTTTACAAGCATTTTTGATGAAAAAACAAAACCATTTGAACCCAGCCTTAAGAGTCAAACATGTATACCTTAAATAAAAATCCCCCCCTCCCCCTTGTTTTGGTACCTTAGATAGCAGCATTGGAAGTGCAACAATGAAATGATCAGTCAGCTTGTTCTTGTCATCTATTTGAGTTTTCCGCTCTTTAGCAGTCAAAACCTGATGGGAAATAAGGGATATTTTTTGAAAACCAGTCACAGCACCTGATGGGTGGTTGAGAAGAGCTACATAAGTTTTGAGACTCATATTTTTTGTAATAAGTGACTAAAGTACGCACCCTCTTTCCAGTTCCCCTCCCCACGGGTGGATGTGCTTCTGCCGCTTGACGAATTGTACACACCATGAGCTCTATCAGTGCACTCTCCTGCCGCTCAGACATCACTGGAAAACAGCACAAGTCTTAGTCAATGCAAAGCATAGCAAGTCTGGTAACCAAAACTATGTTCTAACTCTACCGCTAAGCAAACTAAAGAAAACTAGAGTAAAACAGAAAGACAGGTACATTACCTAAGAGATACAACTATGTGGGCATTATGCCAAACCTAAGGGTATGTTCACACGGGGTAATTTCGGCACATATTTCACGGGGTATTTGCGCGCTGAAATTACGGTAATCCATAGCTCTCATAGAGAATTATGGATTATGCCTGCTCTCCCTGCTCGTACAATACGATCGTATTGTACACACGGGGAGATATGTGACATGTCAATTACTTGTGGCAAACACACGCCGCGATTAATGCATAACAATGGGGCCAACGGGATGCCCCCCCCGCGCTGATCAGCGTGACTCCCAAACACCCGGCGTAATTGCAGTCGTACTGTATGAGCCGCAATTACGCCATGGGAACATAGCCAAAGATATAAATTACATGTTCAGGACTCACATGAGTGGCAACATTACACCTCAGCCATTATACAGTCTGATATAAAACATTAAAGGGGTTTTGCCACAAAGTCAGTTCCTTACCGTTTATCTGCTCAGGGGAGAATATAAACAAAGCATGCCGAGTCATGAATGGCTGCAGGGGTGAGAGGGAGGGGGTGAGCAGAGAGTGAGGAAGCAGGGAGCGTCTCTAAAGTTTACTCAAATAATAATATTACAACAGTGGCTTCTCTATACAGCAGACAGACTCATACACTGCACTTTCTACCCAGCCCCTTGCAAGCTCCTTCATGTTCCCTGTCATCAGATAGGAAGTGCAAACATGCAAGCCTGGCCAGATCAGCGCAGCTTCTGTCAGTGCCCTGGTTGTCTCTAATGTAAACTTTCAGGAAACTAAGGGGGACTGAGCAATGCTGTAGCTCTCACAGACTTCACTTTTTGTAATCACATATATTTAGAAAAAAGATTAAATACCCATTTTGGAGGATCCCACGTCAACATTACATCGTGGCAAAACCCCTTTAAGTATGTATCCATCAAAGAGCCATCTCGTATTCCATCACCAGCTTTTGGCACACATTATGCACCTTAAAACTAACAACCCAGCAATGTTTAAATGACACATCTTTGCAGAATTGATGAACTAGGGACAAAATTACAAGGGCTGTGCGGTCAGTCTGTGTCCAGTTTGGTGGAGTCATTATACAATGGACCAACTTCAAAACTCTATTGTACATTTAGTACAGTTCGTTCAATATAGTTTGTGCTTAATATTTTTTCCATAAGAATGTGGAACAATTATGAAATGCCCTATAATGTCTGCTCTATTCCTCATCTAAGGATATAGAATTTTAGTGGAGATGAATGTGTGCTGCAGTTTATATACATATGAACAGCATTAACAAGCGTAAAAAAGTGCTCAGGCTTGCAGGGCCCTTACAGAAAAAAAAGTGAAAACGTGCCTGCTCAGTAACTTGTCAACTTTTGACTACCAAAAGCCCCTTGTGTTTGTCTACTCAATAACTGTGGGTTTGAAATGTGCTCAGAAGCAGAGCTTTGCTCTCATTTGCTCTTGTCTGAAGTAGCTCTCTACTCCCAACATAACAGCACGAAAAAAAAAATGGTGTTTACCCAGCAGGTAGTGTGACAACTTACAATTTATCATTTTGCTAGGATTAATGACTGCATCGTTTACTTAAGAATGATGAAAGGGAATTTTCTCCTAATGCGCAGCCACAAATATTCAGCAAATGCAAATACTATCCAGAAAGTACTGCACAATGAAAGGGAGCACTCTTAAATATGGATGCCTGCTGTGCACCAGGAGGGAGTCTCTTTCTTCCCTTTAGTGAGGGGGGTATGTTTGACAAGAACCTGTATGAACAGCAATCTTCATTAACCTGCCTAATACATTCAAAGTACCACATAAGCACTGAGGTCAGAAACCTTCTGTCGAAAATGGCAAATGTTGGGTATCCAGTTCTTTCTAGTGTCTTACATTCATATTAAACTTAAAGAGTACCTATCACCTCCAGGGAAACCTCATGAAATAACAGGAGACTAAAATACACTTTCTCAAATATGCTTCATTAGGGAACTCAAAGCTTTTTACCTGTAATTGAGGTTTTTTTTTTTTTTTAAAAAGCGCTGGCCCTTTAAGACAGCTCTGAAGTTGGGCCAAGTCAGCACATAACAGCTTGATGAATGATAATGTTGCTCTTGAGCTGGAAGAGTCCATTGTGCAGGGGGGAGCCAGGAAGTCAAAATCATGTGCACACTGATTTTCTCTGGGCTGCTATGATGGATATAACACCAGCAGAAGTGTAATGTAGATGCCTATAAACCCTGTCACACTATGTCCTCAGTGTGCTGTGCTTGTTGTACTGTATGTAGCAGCTATGTCCTCAGCTCCCCCTGCCCAGGTGGTATAGCTCAACAGAAAGAATCCCTGCTACATACAGAGCTATACTAAGAAAGTGAAACTAAGATCTGTTCCCCTGTAATAATGACATGAGCCCTCTGTATTGCTAATGACATGTATTGGAAAAAAGTCTTATAATTTCATCTACAATTATATTTTGTTGTTTTTGGGGAGGTATGTATCTCCAATCCACAGCAAAAAAACCCCATTTTTTTTTTCCCAAAAAAAACTCATGCATAAGGGAGAAAAAAAGGTCTTTAACGCGCATTTTTGGTCGTTTTAATGCGTTCAATTAAACTGCTTTGGCTTTTTTCATATCTAAACATTTGGAAAGGAGTAATAATTATGTGTCGTAATCCACAAACTTCACAACGTCATTGATTACTTACTTTAAACACCCTTTTTGAACAATTTTGACAAGAAAAAGCTTGCTGGGAAAAAGGGATTAATTGGGCCAGTTTTAAAATCACCAAAACTCGTGTTGGGAAGCACCGGGGATGTTCACAGGGGTAATTGCTGCGCCATTTTTACCGGTATTTCCCCTTTTTAGGCAAATTTGCGCAAACGGGAAATTATAGATTACTATGGTTACCCTCTCTCCCGTCACAATACTGTATTGTCCACGGGGTAAGTGCGTTGCCCCAAGCACCGATGTATTCAGCGCGACGCACCCCCAATACATCGTGTGAACATACCTTAAATCTACACCTGTGATGAGCACCAGTTTCAGGTCTTTAACAATCAAATGTATTAGTAATGTTCTGGCTACATGCCCTCACTGTTAACTCTGCCCACTTTTAACCTCTTACCGCCGGAGTCAGCTTTGGCCTCTCTGACAGAGCCCTATTTTTGAAATCTGCCATGTGAGAATAACTTTTTGACACTTTTACCTATCAATGTGATTCAGAGACTGTTTTCTCGTGACATATTGTGCTTTAAGATTGTAAGAAATATTTGGTCCAAAAAGTCCTTGTTTATTTGAAAAATATCAAAGTATATTGAAAAATTAGAAAAATTTACCATTTTCAAAATTAAAAAATTTCTGCATGCAAGACATAGTTATTCCACTCAAAATTGTTTATAACTTGTATATACCATATGTCTACTGTAGGTTGGCATAATTTTTTAAATGTCTTTCTTTTACGACATTAGGGGACTTAAATTTAGTAGTAATTTTCACGAAAATTTGCAGTATACATTTTTTTAGGGACCAGTCCAGTTCTAACGTGACTCTGATTGGACTGTATATTAGATACCCCCATAAATGACCTCATCTAAGAAACTAGACCCTTTAAAGTATTCAAAACCGCATTTAGGAAGTTTATTAACCCATTAGGGGTTTCACATGAACTAAAGCAAAGTGGAGGTGAAATTTCAAAATTTCATATTTTTTTTGCAGATTTTCAATTTTTATCCATTATTCACAAGAACTCGGTAGATATGACCAGGGAAATGCAACTTAATATTGATTCCCCAGATTCTGCTGTTTTCATAAATATCCAATATGTGGCCCTAGTGCGCCATTTGGCTCAACCACAAGCCTCAGAATAGGAGGAGCACCTACCGGACTCTGGGGTCTCATTTTCATTACGATTTTAATAAGGTGCCATTACAGGTTCACGGACACCCTAAGGCGCTAAAACTTAATAAACATCCCGAAAAAGACCCCATATTGGAAACTACACCCCTGAATATATCCAGGGCTGTGAAAATGAAAAAAATATTTTTTTCCAACAACCTGCAATTTTAGCTGAAAATGTTTAATTTTTACAAGGAATCCATGGGAAGAAAAGCACCCCAAATTTTGTTACGCAATTTCTTCCAAGTTCGGCAATACCCTATATATGGGTGTAAACTGCTTTTTGGACGCATGTCAGGACATACAAGGGAGGGAGCGCTATTCGGCTTTTGGAACGCAGATTTTGGTGGGTGCCATGTCGCATTTGCAAAGCCTCCAAAGTACCAGAACAGGTGAAACCTTCCAGAAGTTACCCCATTTTAGATTCTACACCCCTCATGAATCTCATTTAGGGGTGTATTTGGCATTTTGGGCGCACAGGTGTTCTCTAGTTTTTTTTTTTTTTTAGCATTGGGCCATAAAAATGGGGTGGAAAACGCAGTTCCGCCATTGTTTTTTGGGCTTCAATATTACAGTGTTCACTGTACAGGATAAATGAAAAGATACATTTACTATGTGGGTCGGTACAATTACAATGATATACATTTTATACAGTTTATGTTTTATTACTTTTACACAATAGAAATAGGTCTATAAAAAATTGCGTTTTTATGTTGTCCTATTCTGACCAAAGCCATAGCTTTTTTTTTATTTTTTCGTTATGGATGTTTTGGGGCTTGTTTTTTGGCGGGTGAGTTGATGTTTTTTATTGTACCATTATGAGGAGCAATGACCCTTTGACACTTTTTTTAAGGTTTTTGTGGGGCTTTTTGAACAAAATACAGCAATCCTATATTTTTTTTTAAAAATTTTTTAAAAGGGGTCCCCGGGGTATAAATACATGCTATATTACTCACAGCGAACGTTACAGTGTTCCGATTTGTATATTTTTATTTTTTTACGCTTTACACAATAAAAACACTTTTTTTTCAAAAAGGAAAACCGTTTTTGCATGCCACAATCTGGAGCCATAACTTTTTTTTTTTTTGTTTACGGAGCCGAGTAGGGGGTTGTTTTTTGGGGTGAGTTACGTCTTTTTTTCATTTTTGGGGGCCCAGACTTTTTTATCATTTTAAAACCATTTTTTTGGAAGGCAGGGTGAAAAAACACGCAATTTTAGATGTTTTTTTTTTTTAACAGGCTCACCCTGTAAATATCCGGGGCGTTAGGGCTTTTTACACGGTTTTGCCTCCCTATGAACTGCACTTTTTGGGTCGTCTGGGGGCCGATAGGGGGGACCCAGAACGCATCTCAATTGCAGTGACCATTACTGCCCGGGAATGAGGAAAAACTCAGCGGTGTTCACATGAGAGATCGCCGCTGCGTGTTTGCCACACGCCTGTCGGGTCAGTCTTGCGATTGTGATCAAAGAATTGACATGCAATTCTTTGAACGGGTTCGTAAAGCGGACCCGACAGGCTCGATGCAAACACGCAGCAGCGATCTCTCAAGTGAACGGAGGCAAAACTCCGTGTAAACAAGCCCTTAGTTTTAGTCTGTAGGTCGATACTATTACGGTGATACCCAATTTATATAGTTTTTTTTTTTTTATGTTGAAGCACTTTAAAAACACTTTTTTGCTTTGTTTTTTTAGTGTGTAAAACAATATTTATGCATCGCTATCTTCTGATAGCCATAGCTTTTTTATTTTTCCATATACAGAGCTGTGTAAGGACTTTTTTTTGCGGGATGAACTGACGTTTTAATTGGTACAACTTTGTACCAGCTTTTGATCGCTTTTTATTCCATTTTATGTGCTTCAATTCTTTGATTTTTTTTAAACAGCGTTCACAGTACGGGTTAATGTGACATATTTATAGGGCAGATCGTTACGCATGCGGCGATACCAAATATGGTTACTTTATTTTTTTATCTTTTTTGGGGCGATTGGCGTTTGTAGAGGGGAAAAGGGCAATGTACGTGTTTTTATGACCCCTGATCGCTCTATAAATACTTATTAGGTCACCCCAAAGCCGTCTTTTCTCTAAGGGTATGTTCAGACAACGCTCTTGCGGGGCGTATTTAGGCGCATAGTTGCGTTGCAAAATCATAGCACTCACTTAGTGAAATGGAATCCGGGTGCTGCTGAAAGAATGCGCTAATCAGAGCACACTTTGAAGAGCAGGCTTATAGCTGCGCGCACAAGTATGCTATACGCTTCATTTTTAATCAAATGCCGATCAGCTCTGCAGTTATTTTAGGGGGGTGTATATCCGCCGTGACTCAGGCTGATATCTCAGCCCCAACTACAGGGGAAATTGTCAAAGCAAAAAACAATATGTGAAAGCGTATCCAGAGGTCTTTTACTGACCTATATAAGTTAAAAGGCCAATAAACTCACAAAAAATACCAAAAGACTTTTAGCCCTGCCACCCACAATGCCAACATTTTCTTTTTTAGGGGACCACAAGAGCGAATGGGAGCCGCTCCAAATCGCTGTTCAAAGTACGTGCTGGCCAGTGCATACTTTAAACAGCAGGCATATAGTGGCATGCACAGGTACTTGCCGCTATACACCGTGTGAATTCACCCTCAACTAAAACTTTGCTAAATTAAAATAAACCATTAGTTTTTTTGTTGCTATATTCTGAGAGCCAATTTTGTCAATGGCACTATATGAAGATTTGTGTTTTTCAGAATGAGTTCACTTTTCCACTGATGACATTTTGGTATACCGAGCAACTCTTTCTTAACCCCTTCAGGACCCGGCGTTTTTTTTGGTGACACGTTCGTTTTTCCCTCCTCGCCTTCTGAAAGCCATAACTTTTTTATTTTTCCACCTACATAACACATGGGGGCTTTTATTTTGCGGACAAGATGTACTTTAAAATGGTGTTATTCACTATACTAAGAATATACGGGAAACCCGCAAAAAAATTCCAAGTGGGACAAATTGTGAAAAAAAATGTATTTTCGCCATGTTTCTGGGTGTTTTGCTTTTACGGCGCTCAATCTTCGGTAAATATAACGTGTTATCTGTATTCTACAGGTTGATACGCATCCGGCAATACCAAACATGTAGGGTTTCCGATTTAGCACCGTAAAAAAATTCCAAACATTTTCTATTTTTGAAATTTGCGCCACGGCGCCATTTTGTGTGACCAATAACTTTTTTGTACTAACACCTAAGGACGTCAGTGAGGGGGCATTTTTTGCGGGCTGAAGTTTCCTTTTTATCGCTAGCAGTTTGGAATGTATGCGACTTTTTTGATCATTTTTATTCCATTTTTTGAGTGACGTAAAATGACCAAAAAACGCAATTTTGCCGTTTGGAATTTTTTTCTTCTACGGTGTTCAGCGTACGGGATAAAGATGTTATATTTTTCTAGATCGACTTTTTCGACGCGCGATCCCAATATGTGTAACTTTTTTTTATTTTAATGATTTTATTTGTAAAATGGGAAAGGGTGGTGATTTTAACTTTTAATACTTTTTTTTGTACTTTAAAATTTTTTTTTTTTTTACTGTAACATTTATCCCCCTAGTCTTTACCACGGGGGGCCATTTTTAATAAACCCAATGCTTGCATGGCAATCTTTTGGTGTACAAAAATTCGGGTTTTCCCACTCCTTTTCACGGAAATGGGGGAAACCGCCAGGGAAGGGGGGACCCCAACTCCCCCCCCATGCCCGTCACCCCCAGTCCCCCGTTTAAGTTTTTTTTTTTTTTTTTTTTTTTTTTTTTTTTTTTTTTTTTTTTTTTTTTTTTTTTTTTTTTTTTTTTTTTTTTTTTTGTTTTTTTTTAATAAACATTTTAATATACCTCCAAAAATAATTTTTTTAATTAAATTAAAAACCATAAATTTATGCAATTTTGGTTTTCAAAATAATGTGTTTTTTTCTATTTTTCTGAAATAAAAATTGAGTAGGCGGGAAACAATTATATTTTGGGTTATTATTTTTAAACATTTTATTTATTTTTGTAATCCCACAAGGGCTGAAAAATAACACTTGTTTAATTTTAGCCCCCAGAAAATTTTTGCCCTGGGGAATTTTTAAAAACCCCTTGGATAAACTAGCATGGAGACAGAGGAGTCCCCTTCATCTACCAACTTGCATGCTGTGGGGTTAAACTGATGGGATCGGCATTATTATGGATCACAGCTCTTGCAGCAGGGTGTCTGCTGGATATTACAGCTCAAACCTGCTGATGATGCCGTAGAATGAGCTTGTAAGAATAAGCTATAGTATGGTGCAGAACGTATTTCCTATATATATATATTATAAAATATATTTATATATATATATATACACACATTTATATATGTATGTACGTGTGTGTATATACATATATATATATAAAAATATAGACACACCCATTTATATGTTGTACACACAAATGTGTGTGTGTGTGTGTATATATTATATATATTTATAATATATATATATATTTTCATACACACACACACACACACACACATACATCGTGTATACATACATATGAACACACTGGGGCAGATTTATCAATAGTGTCTAACTCTTAGACAACTTAAAGTTAGACTAGACAGTCTTACAAAGCGCCACATTTATCACAGGGTTAATAAATCTGCCACATTTAAGCCACTCCCCTTTCCCATGAAATCACGCCCCTTCCACGAGGCCACACCCCTTAGTTGGACAAAGAGGAGAAGCGTCTGAAACTGTCTAAAACACATAGTAAATGTGGCGAAAAGCTTGCAAGACATTTTTGCCGCAGACTGAGCCAGAATTCTAGCGCAACTGCCTTGATAAATCTGTCCCACTATCTCCAAGTACAAATCAAGATTTTCTTTTCATAGTAACAAGATAAAGTATTTTAAAATTGGTAGCTAACAGCGCCCTATTATGATGAAGCTGGAACGATGACTTATAAAATCATTACCTTCCTCTCCTTGAACTGGCTCCTCCACTAGCAGCTCTGCCATGCATTCCCAGTCTTTCAGAAGTTCTTGAGACCTTTCCCATAAGCTATCCACTAAATACGCCGCGTGCTCGTGTAACTGTGGGATGAAATACACAAACATTTCAATGGATAAAAACCAACAGAACACAAATTCAGCAGATCTCAGTTTTCTGACAGCTGAAGAGGTCGTCCAGGTCACTTATAACCTAAAGAATCCGCTAGTGGTGCCCAATAAAATTAACAACATAAACCACTATACCTGCCTTCACTCTCTCCAGCACTGGCTCTCCCCAGTCTCCTGTCATCTTCCGAACGGGACGTCATTGCTGCATCCGCTGATGGTCTGCAGTGGTCACACGCCTCAGTTTACATCACTGTAGCTGTTCAATTCTGAATGGTGATGTAGGGGAATTGCAAGTAACAGAAGAGGACAGCAGGTAAACAGAAGACCCAGCAGAGTCATTGCTGGAATGGAGGAAGGGGACTATATATATATATTTTTTTTTTTTAATCTTATTTTGCACCAGTAGCTGAACCAGACAACCCCTTCAAAGACCATGTAAATCATTGCAATCATTTTTTTTTGCTTGTTGCCATGGAGTTTTACGGATTAGGGTATGTTCACACGATGTTTTGGATCCGTTTTTCACAGAAAACTGCATCCAAACTACATCCCAAAAACACAGCAGCTGATGCGCTTTTGGATGCGTTTTGCATGCGTTTTTTGGGATCAGTATATATATATATATATATATATATATATATATATATAATATATAAATATATATATACATACATATATATGCACACATATACATACACACACACACACAGGTTGTAGTTTGAAAAGGTAGAATCTTGTAATATACTTTACCCTTACATATAATACTTTTACAAATAATACTTCTATCTTGCTATAATCGTGTAGGCAGCACATATACAGACCTAAACATCATGGTAACAGGCTACAAATAAACTCTGTACAGCCGAAATCTACAGGTATGCTCCCTTCAATCTGCATTCTGCTTCAAATTGGTAGAATGGGAAAAAGTAGGAGGCAGGTGGAAGAGAAGAAGTTTGCAGGATCAGACTAAACAAGGTTGGTCTTGTAGATGTATAGAAGCTGTGTACCCATAAATAGGTAGGATATCTGGAGTTCATAAAAGATGCAAAGCTGCTTGGTTTATTCCTCAGAGATGCAACAATAAAAAAGTGGCTATTAGGGTGTTTATAGCCACCAGAGAACGAGGGTTTCATGCACATGCACTACATAAAGAACCAATCTGAACAGTTCCCAAATACACAGCCTCTGTACAAGTAACAAATCTGTTCAGATGTAGATCTTCATAACAATATCTTACCTCACTTTCAAGAAAGAAAAGTACCAACATTTTGACAAGATTCCCATTGGGACTGCTGCGGCCCCTCCTTTTAGCCAAAGCCTCTTCAGCTTTTGGTTCATGTCTACTAAACAGTCTAAGCAAAAATAAAAAAAAAAAAATAAAAAAAATTAAGCATCATCCAACAAAACACAGACAGTTCATAACATTTAGGCTGGGTTCACACGTGGAGTAAGGGCATGCATTTTTTGCTGCATTTCTCAACTGCACCAAAATTACAGAGTACAAAACAAGCATTTTGTTGGATATAAAGCAGCTGGTTTTCTAATGAACTTATTTGGAACACAAGTGATATCCGGGTTAATCAAAAAGCACATATTTTTGTTGCTTTAATTTGTGATGCAGTTAAACTCAGGAAACACAACGTGTGAACCCAGCCTTAGGGTAAATGCGCGCACAGGGAATGTGCAGGGGATTTCAGTATCACGCCAGTGGACGGCATTTTACAAATTTCATCCACATGCTGCACACTTTCTGCGCATACATTTGGCAGTGAAATCTGCAACATGTCAATTTTTGTTGCAGATTTTCACCTTTCAAAGCGAAGAGATGAAAATCTACTGGTGAATTTGTAGAGTGAAAGTCTGCCATGCGAGCACCCACTTCTAAAAGGTACAAAGCTTAGCTCAGATTAGTCAAAAGTATATTGTATCAGCAGCAACACTAAATAAAAAGATCTGAGTGCACGCCCCAAAGACCTGGATCAAGGAAGGTCAGCACAAAGAACCTCAAAAAAGGTTTTTTTTGTAGCTCAATTAGAACTGCATGTCATAAAAGCAAAACAGGAGAAATGTTTCTCAAAACTAGAAAACTAAAAATAGAGCCACAACTTTCTAATATTTTTTGGCAAATTTTTAGGGATTTTTTTTTTTTTTTTTTTTATAGTTTATTAAAAATTTTTTTTGTCCCACTGATTATTCGAACATTTGTTAGCCTGCATTATACACTACCAGCCTTTTGCATCGTAGTGTATATTACCTGTCAGCATACCATTGACATGCATCTAGTTAGGTCCTAACGAGTGTACTAAGATGGCCGACCTCATGGCCATCAACAGACCCTTGGCTGACATGACAACCCATGGGTACCTTGCAATTATTTTGTGGGAGGACAAATATAGGGAACCCTTTCCCTCTGTCTGTATTTATATACTTGGTATAGATAATTTAAATAGGTTCTATATATGTATAGATTAAAAGTTATACTTTAAAGCCTCTATTGTCTGTGATACAGTGATAGTCTGGACCCAGGCTAAGTATCTCCTGGTGTACTGCTAAGGGGCAGTACCCATGTTTTTTTTTTTTTACAACTTCCAGCCAAGTGTTGAGTAACCCCCTTCAAGATTAATATCTCAGGGATGGTTGCGGAGTAAATTAAAGTAAATTTCACCAACACAACACACAGCTAATAAACTTCTACTAACTTCTTGTGCAGGAACTCCCCGGCTGCCACTGCAACAGGCCGATGTGCTGAATAGACCAAGTGGTAAACATTCTCACAGTCTTCGTTGGAGAGAGCCTCTTCGCTGCCGCTGTGATATCAAGTGCAACAAATGATCAGTATTATACATTCTCATAATACCCCGTTTCCCTGAAAATAAGACATCCCCCCGAAAATAAGACATAGCGCATTTTTAGTTATGCAATTCAGAGTTTGGCTGCTTATGCTGATGTTTGTGATGAAATCACTCCAGTATATTAATACATGTTGATGTTTTGTTGAACTATAAGGCCTCGTTCACACGGCTTATTTCGCCGCGGATTTGCCGTCGGCAAATCAGTCAGAAATAAGTAACAGCCTATTTTCTATTGAAATCAATAGAAAATACGGGTCGCGCTTTCACACGACGCGTATTTCCGGCGGATTGCCCCCGCGGATTGACGATGGCAAATCCGAAAAAAACATGTGCATTTTCAATTATTTACGGACGGATTTCACCCCTACAATGAATGGAGATGGGGAATCCGTCGGGAAATCAGTTACAAATACGTGCCACACTTAGTGGCACTTATTTGCAACTGATTTTCAACTGATTTCGAACGTATTTACGATCGGCAATCCGATCGTAAAACGTTCTGAAATGCCATGTGAACATAGCCTAAATGTGAATTCTTGTTCATAGAAAAGAAAAACATCCACTAAAAATAAGTCTTAGCTCGTCTTTAGGGGAAAAAATTAATATAAGACACTGTCTTATTTTCAGGGAAACAGGGTAGTATCACAAAACACAGCCCTGTACAAGCGTTTCATCTGGTAAAAAATAACTCCTTAACGATCGCCCACCGACTACAGATCGCGGGTGTCTCACTTATGCAGCGACAGACATGGCTACAGAAAGAGGAGTTTTACGGATTAGGGTACGTTCACACAACGTTTTGGATCCATTTTGTGATCCATTTTTCACTAAAAGAAAAAAACGAATTAAAAAATTTGCTTTCCAAACTACATCCCAAAAATGTATACAAAACGCAGCAGTGATGCTATTTTGGTTTGCATTTTGCATATGTTTTTTGGATTCGTTTTTCAATATATATAGTATTAATATTTATATATATATATATATATATATTTTATATATATATATATATAATATATAAATATACACATATATACACATATACACATATTAATAAATATATACAACATATACACATATACACACACACAGGTTGTATTTGAAAAGGAGAATCTTGTAATATGCTTTACCCTTACATATGTGTGTATTAAAGGGTTATGTAATATACTAAATTGCCCCTAGAGGTCTCATTTGATCTAGAAGAACTGTTTGAACTTTAGTAACTAGATACCTACATGAGGAGGCCCATTAGGGGGAGCTCACCGCATTTTCCATGTGCTTCCTAGGATGCCTAATAGAAGGCAGTATAACTGCAAACATTTTCCATGTGTTTCCTAGGATGCCTAATAGGGGGCCTATGATGCAACATTTTTCCATGTTTTTTTTGGAGCCTACTAGGGGCGTTTAAAAACTGCAAGTATTTTACAGTTTTTCCCTTTGGTCCAAATTTGGGGGCCTATAACGCAAGCTTTACATTTTTAATCTTATAAAAAATTTTTAATAAAGATATAAAAAATTTTTTTGTATGCGGGTTTATGAAATTAAAAAATTTTTTAAAAATAAATTTATTTAATGTTTTAGATATTTATTAAAATGCGAATTTTTTTGTATTATACGAAACCCCAACATTCTATAATAAACTTTTAAACTAAAACATATTATATAAAGCATTTTTTTTAGTATAGAAAGGGGGTTTATAGAAATTATAAAGTTTTTTTAAATAATAAATTAAATACATAAAAAAGTGATTTTAAAATTAAAAATATTAATGCGGGGGAAAGCCCCTTTAATTGGGGGCATTTGGGTTTAAAAGTTCAAACATTCTTCTAGATCAAATTTGGGCATCTGGGGGGCCCATTTAGTTATTATGTTTAAATTTTAATCCAATCTTTTTTGGATCTCTTTTTTTATCAAAATAAAAAGTATTTTCCTTTTGGGTCCCCTTTTTGGGGTCCAAAAAGCACATCCCTTGTTTCCTATGGGGAAAGGTTTCCCACAGAGAAGGGCCGCTGTGACCTATTTAGGGGACCTTTCCTAAAATGGTTTTCTGGTCCCGTTTCCGTTTCTGGAGTAGAATCTTTTGGTTGTCTGATTTTTTTCATTAATTAAAAAGGGGATTTCCCTACTGAAGATCTACTGATTTACGAAAAAGCGTTTGGGGGGTTTTAAAGGTTCATCTGCATTTTTTTCTTTTTTGATAAAATTGGGGGAATTGTATTTAATTCTTGTCTCGCTTTAAATATACGGATGGGTAGTTTTGCGGGGGCTTTTCCTACGGGGGGGTTCTCCCCCCCCTAAGGGGGTGAGAATAGGGTTACCCCCTTTTTTTGATTTAATAGGTCCTTTCTATTTATTTATTTGTGTTTGAAAATAAAAGTTTTAATAAGGATTTTTTTTTTTTTTGGGTACACTTTTTATCAAACACAAAAAAGAACCTCGGGGTATTGCAACACTTGTGTGGATCGTGTCCTTTTTAGGCACCAGAATTGTCTGCACATTAAAACTGCATGAACTATATAAAAGGCTCTCACAGTCACTGCTAATAAGTGGACAGGCTCTTGCCATACACTACAATAAGGATGACAGTTCTGTCTCCCTGACATCTGTTCTTCTAACAAAGATAGGGCTCTTTTTGCCTGGGCTCAAGGGTTTTGATTTGCCAAAAAAAAAAAACAAGGTGAAATTCAAGATGGTGTTTGATTAAAAAACAATCAAGAGGCTAACTGAGGGGGGGGGCACATGCAATTTAAACAATCCCCCATTGAAGATAAAAAGGGGAGGGGGCGTTAGTTATGTTCCTTGATTTAAGGGGAGGTTTCCATTAATCTTATGTAAATCTAAAAATACTATGTTTCTTGTGGTTTTTTGAGAGTTAAGGGCTCTAGCAAGCTTTTCATGGAAACCTTTTAGATAAAAAATGAAGGGAAAAAAAAAAGACTAACTTACTGGAGGATCAGAGTGACTAGTCTGATTGCTTCAACTGCTACATCATATTCTTTGTCCAGAGTCATGGAAACAATCCGGTCCTGAAAAAAAAACAAAATATAAATGAATTCTACTGCTTTCCTTATTAAGAGGGATGTCCCAACTAAGATGTTCCAGAATTGTTAGGATAGGCCATCAATGTGTGATAGAAGCCTGTCCCACCTTGGACCTGCACCTATTTTAGGAACAGAGCCGAACATCTCTGTTCAGGATGAAGAGGCGGTTGGGCTTGCACATTACTCTCCAGTCTGTTCTATGGCAGTTCTGAGAACAGCCAAACACACGGCTCACCTGTACTTAGAAATCCCACAGAACAGAATGGGGAGAGTCATGCGCATCGACTCTCCATTGTGAACAGACACTTCTGGAGGCCCATTCCCAAAATAGGGGAAGGTCCAAGGTGGGACAGGCATCTATTACACTTTGATGGCATATCTGCTTCTTTGAATGTAGGTCTGTTAAGCATATACTGAATAGAATGCTTATTGGTCATGCCGACAGGCAGAATACACTAAAATACTGTGACGAATAACACCCACAATCATGGTCAAGCTCTGTAGATACCATAAAAAGGGGAAAAAAGTGAAATAAAATATTTTACAAAGGGTTATCTAGCCTCTTAAAGTTTATGGAAAACCAATGTATATTAGTCTGATTCTCTATATCCATGCTGATCAGGATATAGGCAAGTTAGGCAAGCTCAGCAGCCTGTCTATATTTTTCATGAGTCTCAGCCTGGTTTGAACTTGCAAATGTCAAAGAGGCTGCAATGCTTACAGAACTGCTGGAGCCCCTTAACCATAGCTAAACAGCAAATAAATATAATAGAAAATTTAGAAAACTACAAACAAATCCCACAGAGGCACTAATACGGGGAAAAAGAAGAAAAATAATATAAATATAAATATATATATATATATATATATATATATATATAAATATACATACACATACACACACACATAGTAAACAAAGTATCAAGAAAAGTGCCTGTGCGGACAAGAAAAAGGTGTGTTCGTTCTTGGATGATGGGAATGAAAAAACAGGAATAAAAAAAACAAAAAAAACAAACATGCATCCTCGTTATGGCTTGTCCCCTAGAGGGTGATCTCATTTTTATATAGTCTTTTGTATCCCAGGCAGCAGAGCCAGGTTCCATGGTACTGGATGGTGAACTTTTGTTACAAGTGAAAAGAGCTCTTCAATAAGTTCCATTACAGTCAGTAAATGAAGAATTTAATACAAGACCCTCAAAACTGGAAAAAGGAGTGTAACAGCTCTAATGCTTTCTAAAGCCTGCAATCCCAATGAAATCCAATAGAGGGCATTGGAGTCCATCATGTGGGATAAAAAATGAAAACCCATTGATTGGAACAGTGACAGACAACAATGCACTCCTGTGTCATGTGAAAGACATACGCACAGATTTTCAAAGGTTACCAAAAAATAATTTGTTCTGTAAAAATTTCTCAGACCAACAATAACAATTATCTCTGGTTTCCACCAATGAGCCAAAAAGTCAGCATGTGCATTAGCTCCAACTTATTCATGTAACATAGTTTATGCCAAATGTAAAACACAAATTATCTGTTAGGAGCAAGGTAAAGTATCCTAAGGACACAGAGCACTTAGCAGAAGGAGAAACGTACCTTGAACCTGTTGGTGAAAAGCTCCAGCTTAGGGAAGAGCTCCCTGTTGGTGTACAGACTCTGGAGAGCTTTCAGGCACTTGAGCCTCACTTCTCCTTGCTACATGAAGCAGAAAAACAGACTTTAATATGGATTAACCAGAAAAGCAACAGACACTGTAGAGACACTTGACTGTAGTGATTAGGTAACTCTCAGAACTGTGCAACAGGTTTGATTGCTTTCTATATAAGGATATGTTCACACTGTATATTTGTGTGGTGTACTTCGGCACGCAATTGCGCTGCAATACGTCGAAAGTAAGTCCTGCAAATATGGTAAAATATAGCTCTCAGTAAGTGCTATGATTTTACAGCGTATTCTCCAGTGCACAGTACTCGCCAGGAGAAAGTGGTGGTATGTCACTAATTCCGAAACTAAAGGGAATTGGGCCCAGCACGGAGCACTTTAGAAGTACCCGCTGGCCAGAGCGAACTTCTAAAGCAGCAGGTGTACATCGTCACCACTATAGACCTGCAATAAGCTACCTAACTGCTTCTTTTGTCTATTCATAATTTTCCAGCCCGTACCACCATACATAGCAAGTAAATAAATACTCCTTTTCACATTCATTCAAGCCACAACTTTAATCAGTTCCTGACCAGCTTGTTTACCCTGCTCCAGAAACTTTTTTTTTCTTCTTTTTTTTTTTAAAGTACATGTGGGTTTCAACACAGCAAAGATTTATAGTCTGTTTTTATGACCGATTTTGGATTTGGAATCAGTTTGAAAACCAACCGTTAGCCATTTCCAAAGACCTCAACTTAAAATCCGACCGCTTGTGTACATGGCACGGATTTTCTGAGGATGGATTTCAAAACCAACATCTTGCCAAAAAACTTGGAACATGGACACTCTTACGTCGGATTTCCAAAGGAAAATGTACTGTACAATGTCGATGGGCCGGCTGAATCCGAAATCCAACCACGTAGTACGTCCCAAAAAAAGTGACAAAAATGAAAACAGACTGTAAAACACTTTGGATTCTCAAATAGAATCTGACAAGTATTTCGCAAATGCCGTGTGAACATACCCTAACACTTTCTTGAGGATGTTTATTTTTCTTATTTTTTTTGCCTTTTATTCTGCCAGGCTTTTTTTTATGTTGTTTTTACATTAAATTAAAAAAAAAATTGGGGAAAGCGATAAAAAGGGCTTATTTACATTTTATTTTTTTTAAACAACAAAAGTAGCACTAAAATAAGTTATGTCATTCTCCCTTACAGATGTTTTATATAGGCTATATAAAGTTTGAGGGTCATTAAGGCCCAGGCTAAAAGTTGCTGTTTAGGCTGTAAGCATTTTTGTTTCCCATCAACTTTTTTTTTTTCATTTAAATTTTTTGTGTGCTTGTTGTTTTTTTGATTTAGAAGGCCAGGAAAAGACCTCTGTGGGCACTTGAACCAGTTCCTCACTGTTTTACCACCCTTCCTGACCAGACTTTTTTTTTTTTTAGTTCATGTGGGTTTGAAAGCTATGCCTTTTCACCCTTAGGCTATGTTCACACGGCTTATTCCCGCAATTACGCCGTGTGGACGGGGGGCCGGCACCACGCCGGCCCATAGACATGCATTACCAGCGGCGCGTATACGCTGCTGGTAATTCACATGTCACTTATCTCCCCCCCGCGGTGGATTCGCTGAGCGGGGAGAGGAGACGTAACCCATAGTTCTCTATGAGAACCGTGGATTACCGTAATGACTGGGACGTATTCCAGCCGTAATTCGCGCAGTACGGCGTGTAATTACGGACTGAAATACGTCCCATTTTAAGCCGTGTGAACATAGCCTTACGGCTTGTTCACATGACGTTTTGCATGCGTTTTTCGGATCCGTTTTTCAAAGCCTTTCCTTTTAACCCTATCATCTATTAATTTAACCTATTCCATGACCAAATACACCCTTTTGATAATTATTAATTTACTATGAATGACTTAACCCTATCCCTAACAATAATTGATTAATAATTATTATTTAGTAATTATTAATTAATTACTAATAACTAATAATTGATTAATAATTATTCATGATTGATTATTATAACTATTAATAAACAATTAATAGTTATTTATGACTAATTAGTATTAACAATTATTTATACATTATTACTAATAATCAATACTTATTAATGATTAATAATTGATTACTAATATAATAATGTAATATATAATATATGTATATATGGATATATATATCTATCTATATATCTATCTATCTATTACATTATACACAGACATTAAAACTTTAAACCACTGCGTTTTTCGGATGCGCTTTCAGGAACAAAAGCACTGGCAATACGTACCCATAGTGTGGAGCGCTTTTGGACAGGTGCCAAAAGCGCACTCCATTATTCCCTATGAGCTTTCAGTTGCATAGAACGCAAGAAGAATTGACATGTCAATTCTTAAAGCGGATCCGAAAAGCGCAGCGCAGGAGAGCCCTCAAAAACGCATCACCGATCTCCTGTGAGAACAGCAATGCGCTTTTGCCATTGAAAGCAATGTCAATCACACTGACAATTGTTAGATCCGTTTTGCGGATCCGCTTTGCTTGTGCAGGACGGATCCAAAAGCGGATCGGCAAAACGTCGTGTGAACAAGCCCTTAGTTGTTGAACTAAATTTTAAAATCTTTTATCTGTGATAAATGTTAAGCTTTATTTTTACATAATTTGTACATTAGTTTTTTATTTCAATAATATTAGAGAAAACTAAAAAAGGGTTATTTTATATTTTAACAATTAAAGTGGCACGAAAATAAGTTCTGTTGTGTCATCTATTTATTACAGATATGTTTATATATACGTGATAAAGTTTTGTGAGTTTTTTTGGTCTTTTAACACATAAAAAGTCAGAAAGAGACCTCTGGGGGCACTTTCACAACATAAATAGTTTTTTCTTTGACAATTTCAGTCAGTAACAAGGGACATACATCCCCCTTAAATTATTGCAGAGCTGATATGGGACTGATAAGACCCAGCAGCATTGGCAAATAATGAGCTTTAGCGATCACATGACCACCAGGGACAGAAGCAGGAAGCCTAAAGGCTTCCAACCAAGGGTATGTTCACACGACATTTTGGATCCGTTTTTCACTAGAAGAAAAATGCATTGAAAACTGCCTCCCAAAAAACGTATCCAAAAACGCAACAGCTGATGCTTTTTTCAACACACACACACACACACACACACACACACACACACACAGGTTGTAGTTTGAAAAGGTAGAATCTTAAATAATATACTTTACCCTTACATATGTATGTATGTAAGGGTATGTAATATACTAAAATCGGCCCCTAGAGGTCTCATTTGATCTAAAGAACTGTTTGAACTTTAGTAACCTAATGACCTAAATTTTCACTTAAGTTGTAGTATAAGAGGATGCCTAATAGAGGGTGCTATAACTGAAAGCATTTTACATGCGTTTCAGATGCAGCCCAGTAGAGGGCGCTTGCAGCATTTTACATATGTTTAATCTTATAAATCGCTTTTATATGTATTGAATTATACAAGAGCAGTTTTTTTAGTATAGAATGGGTGTTTATAGAATTTCTATAAGTTTTACATAATACATTTATTACTGTTTTAAATAGTTTATTATAGAATGTTGAGTGGTGTCAGCAGAATACTAAAACCACTCAACATTCTATAATAAACTATCTAAAACATTAATAAATTTATTAGTTAAAACTTCTATAATTTTTATACACACCCATTCTATACTAAAAACTGCTTTTATATAATTCAATACATATAAAAAGCGATTTATAAGATTAAACACATATAAAATGCTGGAAGTGGGTCATTAGGTTACTAAAGTTCAAGCAGTTCTTCTAGATCAAATGACATCTCTAGCAGCCGATTTAGTGTGTTACACTTAAAATTTTAATCCAGTGCGTTTTTCGGATGCGCTTTTAGTATCAAAAGCACATCCAAAACGTACCCAAAAGTATGTTGTGCTTTTGGATCTGTTTTTCGGGCTCCAAAAGCGCACCCCATTGTTTCCTATGGGGATTTCGCTTGCGTAAAACGCAAGTAGAATTGACATGTCAATTCTTAAAACGGATCCGAAAAGTAAACAAGCAGTAGCCATCACTCGTCTGAATGGAGATACGGGTTTTACATTGAAACCAATGTAAGTCACACTGCACATTGTTAGATATGTTTTTTTGGTTCCGTTTTGGGTCTGAAAAACGGATCAAAAAACTGATCTGAAAAACGTTGTGTGAACATACCCTAACACGCATATTTATATAGTTACTGGGAAGGCAAGAATCTTACTGCCACCGACATCAGACTCTCCATCCCCGCAGCTACATGGTTGCTGTGCGGCTGCGAGCTCCGCAAGGACGTTTTAGAACGTCCAAGAAGAGATATTTGCCGATCGCCCAGACTTTTGAAGTCTGTAGGCATTCGGCATCTGATTAAAAAGCCATATTTATTACATTTGCTGCTTGCATCAGTAAAAGGGATGAGGCTTTTAATTTGCGCTAAGTGCAAGCTGATTAATCCGATTCGCTTACCATATTCTGACTCAGCTTCAACCAAACAAGCATATCCGAGTTTTTTGCTGTGTACTATGACACATAAAAAAAACCACAAAAACACATTTAAAAAGTATCCCACTGTTCTCCATTGGGCCCATGGTGCATTTTTACTTTGTAGTGCACAGAATTTCTTGGTGCCCGTTTTATGCACATAATTTTACAAACAAGAGTCAACTGGGATTGAGAAAAATGCACCATTTGAACGTGTATTTTGTTTGACGCATAATTAGTGACTGCTTTTTTATTTTGTACTTACATAAAAAAGGACCAGAAACCACATAAAAGTATGCAGGAAAAAGGCTTGAAAGAAAAAATGTGCATGAAGTGCATAAATAATGCATATAATTTATCTGTAGTGTTCACTTGAAAACTAACAAATATTGTTCTTATCCAGCTGTGCATTGGAACTCAGTCAGGACTTTATTCATGGTACTAAACAGGAGGAAGACATTTTCTAATGCTCCAGTCTACTTAATTAGTGATGACAAACTCACCCGGTCATGAAGCGTCCAGCCAACATATTTTAGATAGCTATCATTGAGGAAGGCATCGCTGTACATTTTCATCCAAACCCCTATTTCTTCAATGCAGATTGCGCGGATCTCAGCAATGGCATCCCTTCAAGTAAAAATCACACAACAGGTTACATAGTTTGTGAGGCCGAAAAAAGACAGCCGTCCATCCAGTTCAGCCTATTATGCTATAGTCTTAATCCAGAGGAAGGCAAAAAAAAACCCAATTGTCCTCATTTCACAAAAAAAGTTCCTACCGGACTCCAATCTGGCAATCAGAATAAATTCCTGGATCAACGTCGCTTCTCCAGAATCCGAGTCACTATAATTTATACTTGATTATACTAAATTACCATAACCTTATATAATTGTATATACCATGACCACCTTCTCCAGAATCCCGGTCACTATAACTTGTTAATTAACTATTACCCCGATCTAAGAAACAAATGTATCCAGACCCTTCTCCAGAATCCTGGTCACTATAAACTTTTTTTTTACATCTATACTAAATCTACGAAATTAAACCAGACCCTTCTCCAGAATCCCGGTCACTATAACTTTTTATATTATTACACTCTAGCAATGCATCCAGACACTTTTTGAACTCTATTCGGGTATGTTCACACGGTGTAATTGCGGGGCGTATTTCGCGTGTAATTGTGCTGCAATACGCCCAAAATAAGCCCCGCAATTACGGTATTTCATAGCTCGCATTTTCCCTGGCGTATAATACGAGGTGGGGAAAACAATTTACATGTCACTTCTTTCCAGCACTTACATGTCGAGAGAGTGAAAGTGAATGGTAGCCACCAGTCCGTGTTCTAGAAGTATGCGCTGGGTAGCACGTTCTTTTAATGCACCCAGTGTATTAGGGAGTGCACAGTATGCGCTGCAATACACTGTGAGAACATACCCTTACTGAATTTACCATGGAAAATTCCAGTGTCTCACTGCTCTTACAGTAAAGAATCCCTTTCTTTAGGTGAGTTTTTAACCTTTTTGCTGCCATAATAATTTTTCACACTAAAGACTTAAAACCAAACCTTAGTAATGAAACAAAATCCCAATACCGTTTATACACATACTTTTTCTGAAAGCAGGCATCTGGGACATTGTGAAAATGCCACCCTGTATTTTACACTTATTGGCCTGACCGGGGGCGAGCCTAAAGGTGCATTCGCAGAGGGTGAATGTCTGCTGCAGAGTTGGGCATGGATTTTGCCGTGGATTAATCACGAGTTTTACTGTAATGACTATGGAAAACACAAATCGCTGGAAAGGTTTAGTGTAGATTTTGATTCTCCCATTAAATTCAATGTTGCAAAATCCATAGTAAAATCTGGAATAAAATCCACACTGTAAATTTACCTCAAAAATTAAAAGTTGCAGATAAGTCCATACAAGACACCTACGCCAAAAAAATAGGTTTTTTTTTCTTCTTTTTTTTAATACAAAAGAGTGTTCTGACAGAAAATACTCGCTAGTTTTTGGGCCCCAGTGGAAAATAGAACAGTCGAAGAATACTCAACTCCTGGATGCTGTTGTTCCATCGCCATAGCCGTTCTGGTAATCCAGCAGTGGCTTTGAATGTTCAACAGTCAGCTGTTACAGCTAAGGGAACGAGCGAGAGGGAGCTTCCACTGTCTCCACCCCGCACGTCGCTAACAAAGGCTTCCGGGTTGCCTGTAACGTCACTACACCCGGACTTGCCAGGCATGGTGTTTGACCGGTACAATACGTAGCAGTACAGCTATGTACAGCTAAGTATTGTACCAACGATCTCATAGATCGCCGAGTCAAGTCCCCTACATGGACAAGGGGGGAAAAGTCAAAGTGAGGGAGGAGACCGGAAGCATTAATCTAAAACGGTCAGTGGCTGTTACAAAACTGCATGGAAAGACAACCCCTTTAACCCCTTACTGACCGCCCGCCGACTTTAGACGTCGGCTGGTGCGGATCGTTCGTCTGCAGCGACGTCTTTAGACGTCGCTGCAGACATCGGGGTTTGCGGCGCCCGGCGCCGCAGCAGCGCTGGGATCGGGGCTGTACTACACAGCCATGATCCCAGAGCATCTCCTGCACGCACCGGAGCGGGCGGAAACCTCCGTAACCCGGTGCTTTAACCCATTGATTGCGGCGGTGCGTTACCGCAGCGCAATCAAAGGGTTTCCCTGCTCTGTCGAGTGATCGGAACACCCAGTGACCCGACAGAGCCCAGGGAACGGCTGCACAGTCAGCTCTGGGGACCTAGCGTGGCCCCAGAGCTGTCTGTGTACTAAGCCAGTGACAAGGACGCACTTTGTGCTGTCCTAATTGTGCTGTGTCAGACTGAAACAGATTAGAATGTATTAGCATATTCATATATGCTAATACATTACTAAGTGTAAAAAAAAATGTTAAAATGTTCTCCCTTCATGGAAAAAAAAAAAAAAAAAAAAAAGTAAAAAAAACCCAAAACAAAAAAAGTGAAAAAAAGTAAAAAAATAAAAATAAATATTAAATAAAAAATTGTGCATAAATTACACGCACGAAAAAAACCTACACATATTAGGTATCCACACGACCGTAATAACCTGTTGAATTAATCTAACAAGATATTATGTGTGAAATAGGAACGGTGTAAAAAAAAAAACTGTAAAAAAAAATTCTGCGATTATTTATAAGTGAACTTAAACTATTCCCCCATAAAGTACAACTTGTCTCGAATAAAACGAGGCCTCATACAACTGCGTCATTGAAAAAATATAAAAGTTACAACTGTTGAAACACAACTAAACAAATGTTCTGGTCATTAACTACTTTTCAGGCGTTCGGCTTAAGGGGTTAAGTACTTGATTCAGATCAAAGAAAAAAGATGGTCAGAAACGAATAAAATATTGATTGAGATAGGGCACTATAGACTGATTAGTTCCTTGTGGCATGATTATTTAACTATTGCAATTCTCTAATGTAGTGTTCCAATTTCTCTCAACTATAGATCATTTTGATGTTCACAGCGATCACTTCCAAAAGGGTTTGGATGGATACAGCTACTGCGAAAAATAGATAACCTAAAAATATATTACCTGTATCTGTGCACAAAGATGCCTTTGAATATGGAGTTCATCATGTTTTCTATTTCGTCCTGGTTTTCCTGAAGCTGTGAACAAAAACCATAATACATAAAATAAGATAAGGTGCACGTCAACCCTGGTTGGTATGGTTGCCAGGAACAATAGCCACCATGTTTTGTGCAAAAGTCCTTCGGAATAAGGCCTAAAATTTGCTGGGTATGGTTGCCCCAGTTCCACCGAAGAGCAAGATAACAGAACATTAGCGAAGATAAGACAGAGACCCTTCAGAAGAAAGCAGCAGGGTTTACCTCTTTCCGTTTCTGTAGCAGCAGTTCAAGCCTCTCGTTGGCTCTTTTACCAATCATTTTGTTCCTCTCAGTCTCGTACTGTCGTTGGGTGTTGTCCTGGTGAATACTTAAGTTGAGCGCAACATTCACCAGTGCAGTCATCAGCTTCATTGCTGCACGCACAAAAATGAGAAACATTTATTCAGATATATTAATAAGAAAGTGACAAAAACCAAAAAATGTATGGGTATATACAAAATGCAAGATTTTGTGAAACCCCAACACACAACACCAGTAATCAAAGAAAATAAATAAAATCTCTCTCTATATCTATATCAAGTTGGTACTTTAAGAAAAAAACATCAAAAGTCTGTTTCATCATTATATTCTTATTAAGCTCATCAGATAGTTTGTTAAACTGCTTTTACTGCTATACATCCTTATCGAAGTATCAGATATCTCTCACACAGCTTTCCTTGAGACAGATGCGTGTCTGCTAGAACCAAGAAATTCAAGGACTTCCTCCTCCCCCCAGATGATACAGAGCGTTTGGGAATGTGTGATATCAGCTAATGCTTCATACGTACATGCAAATTATAACTGGTCTCTTAGCGACCACCAATTAACCAATCATGTAGTGATAGAATAGTCATGTGATTAAAAAGTTCTATTGGAATGTAATTTACGGTGATTAAAAGCAGATTCATGTCCTGAACGGAAGGTGTGGGTCATGTTTCTCGAGCTCTGGCTGCCGGCAGCAATAATAATAATAATAATATAATTCGGAGGAGGCATTTCATTGGATAAGGAGTGGAACAAAGAAAATTTCCACATCTGATTTAATCATCTTGACATCTATCTATATATACACACACATACATACATAAAACAGTTCTGAGAGTAGCTACTCCATAGCAAAATGAGGTCAGTGATGCTCAAACATCTGAAAAGAACCTGTGGCTGTTTAGTACTTGCTCTATCTGTAAAATAATTCTGGAGCAATTTTGCCTCAGTTCTCTATGTTGTGTGGTTGCCCTCCTATTCCTCCTAGAAATGCATTACCAATCTGCCAGTTGGGGGTGTATCCCTGCAGTTTGACATTGTCAGACTGTCAATCAGAGCTGCCAGAGTCTGTATGTACAGGGACACGACCCTTTAAGAATAGAATTGGGTAACACCCGGCTGACTGATTGGAAAATACATTTCTAGAAGGATAAACTGAGGAACAGAACACCACAGAGTTAATTGTTAATCATTTTCTGGACGTAAACTACTTGTCGGATTACACGGTTTTCAACGAATATTTCATGTGGATTTAGGTAGTTCTTTTCCCACCGGATTTACAGTCATCCTCATTGACTCATCTTCACGCAGAATAGGATGGAAAAATGAATGGAACAAAAATATGTGTTGTATTATTTAAAAAAGCTTATTTTCTATTGAGGTCAATTGGGAGAATTTACTTTTGATTTTAGACAAGTATTTCAGGTCGGAAACTGCACGAATTCCAACTTGAAATATTTGTTGTGTGGCCTTAGAAGATACTCCAGGATGGTTATTTCATGGGGAACACAAGTATCTTAAGCAGCTGTGTCAATTGTCACAGGTCCTCTTTAACGTCACAAAAGATTAGATGTGGCTGTAGCAAATGAAGTCGGAGCAAATCTTAATCCTTTGTATGTAAAGAAGAATGAGCCATTCATTGAGTCATTGATGACACGCAGACATCTTAGAAACTGTAAGGAACAAGCAGGGTTATAGAAGCTCTGACTACCAGTCAGGGGCAGAAAATCATTGTAAATTAACAGAGATCTTGTAACAAGTTATTCAACACTCATTTAAAAAGGCCTTCATACAGGTCAATGCACTCTACATGGGGGAGGATCACTCACTCATCCCCCAAAATGTTTGCATTAGGTCAGCAGCACATACCCTGCTTACACAAGGTTGAGGATTGTTCTTCCTGTGTAAAATGGCCTTCGTGATTAACATCTAAATGTGCCACATAAGTAATTTATTGCTAGATCGCATAAAGGGGTTTTGCCACGAAGTAAAATTGACGTGGGAAGCTTGCAAATGAAAAACAATTTCACCATTCATTATTATTAAAAATTCTGCACCGTTTCTTTAGTGATTCATTGTTTACAGCTCGTTTCCAGGGGATACGACCAGGGCTGAGAGCTCCTCAGTCCTGGTCGCACATGCTCATACATCACCTCTCCTCTCAGGCAGCTACTGAGTGTTCAAACCCCAGGTGCTGTCATTCTACTCCCGTCCTCTGTATTTCTTTAGTAATTAGTCAAACAGTGCAAATAAAAAAAAAAGAAACCTCAATGAGATCTGTGCATTGATAAAGAGAAAAAAACCACAGGTTTGGTTCCTGCAGGGATTTGAACCGAGGACCCTTAGGCCTAATAAAACTATATCTATTAAATCCTTTACCACTCTAGCAATTTTTTTTTAAGAGCAAAAAAAAAGTATTTACGGTATTATTCAATTTAGGAGTTTATTTCTGTCAGTAATTGCAATATTACAATGCATCCCGTTTTAAGATAGTCATTAAAGAAAATTAGGTTCTTTAACACTTCATAACTTTTTTTTTCCCCCCTTTTGATATTCGCTTTGGATGGAAGAACAGATGTTTTTTTTTTTTTTAACCCCTTCCCGACATTGGACATACCCATATGTCCTAGCAGGAAGTGTGTTCCTGCAAATGGATGTATTGGTACGTCCTGGTAATTGTGTGGGCTTACAAGTGAGCCCCGCATGATCGCGACATGGGACTCATGCCGCAACACCCGCGGTCGGAGTGAGCTCCGGCCGCGGGTGATTAACCCTTCATTATCGCGATGGTGAGCTCCTCCTGACAGACCGGAGGCTTTACTAAAGCATCCGGGCTGTCTGGTGACATCACCATGCCCGCAATGCATTGTGGGCATGGTGATTGACAGTCACCATGGAGACCAGTATAGAGCAGTAACGCTGTGTGCAGGTCTCCTTTGTGTGAGTGATTTGAAGATCACCGATACAGATCTCCTATGGGGAAAAGTGAAAAAGTAAAAAAAAAAAAAAAAAAAAAAAAAAAAGTTAAAAAACCCAAACACGAAAAATAAAAAATCACGTACACTGCCCTTTTCCCCTTTACAAACGCCAATTGCCCCAAAAAGATAAAAAAAATAAAGTACCCATATTTGGTATCGCCGCGTGTGTAAAGACCCACCCTATAAATATGTCACATTAATTAACCCATACGGTGAATACCATAAAAAGAAAGTCACAGAATAACTATTTTCGCTCATCCCGCAGCACATAAAATGGAATAAAAAGTGATCAAAAACTCCAATAAACAGCAAAGTGGTGTCAATTAAAACGTCGGTTCATCCCGCTAAAAAAAAAAAAAACAATACAAAAAAGCGCTTACAAAGCTCAGTATATGGAAAAATAGGGCAGGCATGCTTTTACCCAGTGTAACGACTGGGTGCGGGCTTGTGTGGGGTCCGCCTCCTGGCCCCTTGTGCGGGCCTGTCATGGGAACTGCTCTTCTAGCACAGTCAAATGGGAGTAGTGATTTTGTGTCTTGGATGATAGTTGTTTATGAAACCCCTGAATGGCCATCATCGTCCGATGTATGGTGTCCGTTGGGGGGGGGGGGGAGTAATCCCTCTTATTTAGTTTAATGAGATGAAAACGTTTTATTAAATAGGTTCTGAGGATCCATCACGAGGAGGTGAACATGTATTACTAATCATAAAGTGTACAATGACAAACGCTACTGCACTGTTTACATTGATGTCTACATTGTTATTGAGATTTTTATTCTGGATATTCAAAAATCTTTTTCAATAAACATACAGTTTAACAAAAAAAAAAAGTCAACTCATACCGCAAAAAACAAGCCCACAATCAGCTCCGTATACAGAAAATAAAAGTCACAGCTGTCAGAATAGGACAACATAAAAAGCAATTTTTTATAGAACTATTTCTATTGTGTAAAAGTAATAAAGCATAAAAAAAACTATATAAAATTGATATTATTGTAATTGTACCGACCCGCATAATAAAGTTATCCTGTCATTTACACTGCATGGCAAACGCTATAAAATTGAAACGCAAAAAATAATGACGGAACTTTGTTTTTTCCCCCCATTTTCATGACACAATTCTAAAAAAAACAAACTACGGAACACCTGTGCACCCAAAATGCATAATGCACTCCTAGGTGACATCCCTGACGGGTGTTGAATCCAAAATGGGGTGAATTCTGGAAGGTTTCACCTGTTCTGGTACTTTGGGGGCTTTGTAAATGCGACATGGCCCCACCCAAAATCTGCGTTCCAAAAGCCAAATGGCGCTCCCTCCCTTGTAGGCCCTGCCATGCGCCCAAACAGCAGTTTACACCCATGTATAGGGTAGTGTCGAACTTGGAAGAAATTTCATGAAAAAATTTCAGGGGCTTTTTTTCCAGGATTCTTTTAAAAAAAATTCAACATTTTCAGCTAAAATTGCAGATTGCTGGAAAAAAAAATTCTTCATTTTTACAGCCCAATGCTAAAACAATTTGTGAAATACCTGTGGGGTCTATATGCTCACTACACCCCTGGATATATTCCTTAAAGGGTGTAGTATCCAATAGTGGGTCTTTTTAAGGGTGTTTATTAAGTTTTAGCACCTTAGGGTCATAATGAAAATGAGACCCCAGAGTCTGGTAGGTGCTCCTCCTACTCAGGCTCGTGGTTGAGCCAAATAGTGCACTAGGGCTAAATATGGGATATCTGTGAAAACGGCAGAATCTGGGGAATCAATATTAAGTTGCATTTCCCTGATCACATCTACCGTGTTCTTGTAAATAATGGATAATAATTAAAAATCTGCAAAAAAAGTGAAATTTTGCAATTTCACCTCCACTGTGCTTTAATTTCTGTGAAACACCTAAAGGGTTAGCAAATTTCCTAAATGCTGTTTTGAATACTTTAAGGGGTGTAGTTTCTTAGATGAAGTCATTTATGGGGGTAACTAACATACAGGTCAATAAAAGTCACGTCAGTTCTGGACTGGTCCCTAAAAAAAAAAAAAAAAAAAAAAAAAGTATATTGCAAATTTTCTTGAAAAATGTGAAATTCACTACTAAATTTAAGCCCCCTTATATCATAAAAAAAATAAAAAATACACTTAAAAAATGATGCCAACCTACAGTAGACATATGGTAGATGCTAGTTATAAACTATATTGAGTGGAATAACCATCTGTCTTAAATGCAGAAACTTTGAAGTTTGAAAATGGTAAATTTTTTCACGATACTTTGATATTTTTCACAAATAAAAACATTTTTTTGGGACCAAAATTTCTTACTAACTTAAAGCACAATAGATAAAAGTGTCAAAAAAAGTTATTCTCACATAAAGTGACAGATGCCAGATTTAAAAAATTGGGCTCTGTAAGAGAGGCCAAAACCGGCTCTGGCAGTAAGGGGTTAATATACAAAAACTATTGTAACAAAAAAAAATTGTAAATGGGATGTAGGAACCATAAAAACCCTTGAGGGAGAAAATCTAATAAAACTATATCTATTAAATCCTTTACCACTAACAATTATTTTTTTTTTTCAAGACGAAAAAAAAAAGTATTTACGGTAGTGTTCAATTTAGGAGTTTATTTCTGTCAGTAATTACAATGCACGCTTTGTTTAATTCAACTGGTAGTTCCCGTTTTAAGACGGTCATAAAAGAAAATTAGGTTCTTCAACACTTCATAACTTTTTTCCTCTCAAGATTAGCTTTGGATGAACAGATTTTTTTTTTCTTTTAATACAAGCTTTATTAAATTGACACAAAAATAACTTTTACAAAAAAAAGGGAGGGTGATGAGTTTTTCCTTTGCAAGGTGGAGCAGCTATGGGTATGTTCACACGGCGTTTTGGATTCAAAAACGTATTCAAAAGTTGCGCACCCTATAGTTTTAAATAGGGCGCTTACTATGTCAAACGGATCAAGAGCTGACATACCAACTCGCTTAACGGATTCGAAAGACGCATCACATTACAGACTCATGTAAAACACATCGTCTGAACGCCGATGCGCGTTTAACATTGAAAGCAATGTAAAATCACACTGCACATTGCTAGATGTGTTTGGGTTTGTTTATGGTCCCAAACACGGATCTAAAAACGTATGCAAACACTGAGTCAACATGCCGTGTGAACATACCCTAATAATTGCAAGCAGCTTTCCTTGTACTCGCACTGCCACCCAGGCTGTGCTCAGGGAATACAGTATTGTACATTCCTCCTCTCAGGGCCGAGCTCAAAATAATCAGGAGGGTTACGTATCTTCTCCAACACACATCATCAGCTGTACAAAATGTAAGACTAGGTCTATACATTATTGCTTTACCATCTGATTTTCGGCAGATTCAGTACTTTGAATCCGCCGTTACACTGTGCTGCACAGCAATGAAAAGTCTGTGCAGGCCATGCAGCACGGATTTTTTACCATTGGTTTTAAAATCCAGCGGAATATGCAACATGTGGTATATTCCACTAGGACTTGCCGTCTGCCCCATACATTCAGTTCAAAAAACAGACTGCGGCTTCTGCACAAATCTGCGCCAAGAATTACGCTCCACCAATGTCAAAACACCATCCGATTTTGGACGCCATTTTGACAATGCTGAGTAGACTTAGCCTAAGGAGGGTAAAAAAAAAAATTGGGGCACTGGAAAGGATTACATTTGTTCTAAGACTGTAAACTGAGTATAACCCGAAGCGGACAAACACCACAAAATCAGAGAATAAAACGAGCAGACATCAGTCAGGAATCCATAATTGGCGCGTTAAATTCCCTTGAAAAGCTTTCCGAAAGATAAGCAAGAAATTGCAAGTGCTTAAGTTGCGCATATTTTTACACATTACGTTCTACAGAAAGTCAAGACTAGAAACATATGTAGATAAACCCCAGTGTCACTGTAAATAGGAAGAGAAAACAGCACAAATGTCAAACCACAGACAGCAGTGCCGGCAAACCAGAGAAGAAAGGGAATGTCTAACATCTAATTAGAGTTCTTAAGTTTACCAGCATGGGGCAGCAGCCTAAAGAGATTCACAAGTGCAATTTGCCCCAAATAGAGAGCAAAGTACAAACAGAAAAACACACTGAAACAAGGTGGCAGCAGAGATTGTAAGACAGATAAAAGCAGCCTGTGCGCGCTGCAGCCGACATGCTTTATACATGGAAGGCGAGGAGAAACTTGCAACACAGCTTAATCAGTCACAAAGCTGGATAATGAACATTTACTGGTTTTCTGCTTCGGCTATTACTTCTAAGCCATTGTGAGTTTATATTCATTTTATATCAACCTATTGCCAAAGTTACAGAAGCACTGCCTAACAACAATCGTGGATCTGGTCTTGTATTCTGCTTTTCTGTGGTGCAAGTACATTTCAGCATCATCCAGCACAACAAATTACAGTGAAACTACGTGTTGTTATGCATCCTGGCCAGCTCTAGCACACGTCCATATGACGAGAAAAAATTACCCTTGAAAACTGCGGAAGACACCGAGTATGTTATGTGGATTTTGGTCATTTTTATTTTCCAGTGGATTTATAGTCAGAAAACATTTTTTGACAAGTTTTACACTAGGTTTTTAGCCATCCTCATTAATAGGAAATTTTTCATGTGCAAAACCGACGGCAGAATGAACGTTCTAATTTTTTTTACTGTTCGATAAAATACGCGTTGTATGGACTACAATGCTTATTTTCTATTGAGGTCAATGGTGAAGATTTACATTTGGTTTTAGATTAGTATTTCAAGTCTGAATCCATGTGGATTCCGACTTGAAATACTTGCCGTGTGGCTGGAGCCTTAAAGGGGTTGTCTCACTACAGTGATTCATCTTACCTCAGTCCTGATTTCTTGGTTTCATTTTGAATTCAGGGGTGGTTTACTGGCTTCTACTAGGCTGCAGTAGAAGCCAGGTCTGTAGCTATAGTAACCAGTGCTGACAGCCTATCATGAGAGATTGAACAGGTCTAACTATAACAACCTGAGGAGCTGATGCAGCCCATCCAAGAGGGGATATCTAAGAATAGGTAGGACACCGTTAATGGACACATATTGCACAGTGACTTGTTTTTGCAAGATGTTTAACATAAAAAGCAATCCTTGTAGTGAGACAACCCCTTTCAAGGGGTTGTCAAGCCTGTGAAATAATGTTAAAATGGGGCCAGACTGGGGAAGATAAAAAAAGAAGAAGTTATTAGTGCCTCCCTGTCTAAGGGTATGTTCACACAGGGTAATTTCGGCACGTATTTGCACACTAATACGAGCGAGATGCGCACCAAAAGTACAGTAATCCATAGCTCTCATAGAGAACTATGGATTATGCTTCCTCTCCCCGCTCGTACAATACGATCGTATTGTACACGTGAGGAGATAAGTGACATGTCACTTACTTGCGGCGAATACGATCAGTTCGTACGCGCCACTGTACTGTACGCGCCACAATTACACCGTGTGAACATAGCTTAACACTGCTGTCGCTCCCCAGGATATGCTCTGCATTTACGGGTTCTCGTTCTGATACACATAAGGGCTCGTGCTGCATTCACTCAGAATGAACCGCGAGCATCCCCTGTGTGTTGGCACGGGAGTAGAGAGGACTGGATCTCAGGGCACGTCAGAGCAGGACAGGGAGGGATGTATAACATTGGTGTGCTGTGAGTTTATGTTACATGTGGATATTGTCTCCAAAGGCTATCTACATAAACTGTATTGTAATTTGCTTTGGATCTACGGTGGAGAACCTGCGCCACAAACTCTCAGCATATCCGATACGTCTGAATGTATGCCTCTCACAGAGTGCAGCTTCTGAAGGCCAACAAGGCTATGCATGTGAATAAGGTAAGTTCTGTGGCAGGTGAAGGATTTCTGCAAACCAAATCTACATAAATGAAAATCTTTCATATTTAACGCTGCTTTGCGGGAAGTCATACTCCACATGGGTATTCTGCAAGCCCCAAATGAAAAATACAGGCCACTTGTATGTGGTTTACCCTGTGAAATGAGGTAGCAGAGAAGCCTGTGCATGTTCTACGCTGGTGGCACCAGAAAATGACAGTCTCGCTTGTTACTTGCTTATAGAATATTGTTAGAAATAATACTAGAAAAAGCATAATGTGAATATAAAACTCCAAATACAAACCTCCATCATAAATCTTGGCACAAATGGTAATATAGAAGCAGAGTATGTACTACTTTAATTCATTTTTATTTTGCATTTCCTAGGTACAAATGCAATGCAAAACTTAATTTCAAATAAGCCAATCCTTTGGCGGCAACTCGTGATTTAGGCATGTAGACATGGTCAAGAAAATCCCTGCAGTTAAAACCCGAGCCAGTATGGGGAAAAAAAGGTGATTTGAGGCCTTTGAACGTGGCAGGTTTTGGTGCCAAAAAGGGCGGCTGATATTTCAAAAAAACTGCTGATCTCCTGGGTTTTAAACGCACAACCATCTCTAGGGTTTACAGAGAAGGCCCCAAAAAAAAGAAAAAACATCCAGGGGCGGCAGCCCTTGTCGGAAAATCCCATTTGATGCAGAGGTAAAAGGGAATGGGAGACGGTTCGGCTGATAAAAAGGGCAACAGTGACTCAAATAGCCACCCGTTAAAACCCAAGGTAGCAGAAGAGCACTTGACGCACTTACGCGAACTTTGGGCAAGGGCTACACCCGCAGAAGACCACACCGATGCACTCATTTCAGTAAGAACGGGAAAAAAGGGGCTCCAATTTCCCCAAGCCATCGAAATTGGACGTAGAAAAGTTTGGGAAAAAAAAAAAAAAAACGTTGCCTGATCTGATGAGTCCGTTTTTGCTGCACATTGGGATGGTGGGGTCAGAATTTGGGTCAACAACATGAAAGCATGGTCCATCCTGCCTTGATCAAAGGTTTCAGGTGGTGGTGGGTTGTCATGGGGGGGGAATATTTTCTTGGCACTTTTTTGGGCCCCCCGGGTCCAATTGAGCATCGTTGAAAACCCCTTTGTGGAAATCTATCCCACAAGAATTGAGGCAGTTCTAAAGGCAAAGGGGGTTAAAAACCCGAAACTAGCAGGGTTTTACCAAATAAAGTGGCCCGGGGTTAGGTAGAAGCAGATATGTATATTTTAAAATTCATTTTTATTTTGCATTTCCTAGGTACAAATACAATGCAAACCCACCTGCTTCCCTCCCACTCACAGATATAACTTCCAATGGCAGTAAAAACAGTAGGTTTCTTTGCTTCAAACAACTTTGTGCCTTAGTTTCCCAAATCTCAGAAACAATTACCTCAAACATCTCCAGGTAATCCTATCACATCCCTTTAATTATTCTCCATGCACTCATTTCTGATACAGTTGAGAAGAGTCGACTATGGGAAACCACAAGACAACAAGCATATGAGATGCGTTACCTGCCAGTGTGCTTGTATGCCTGAATGCTCGGACCTGGGAGTCTGACAGACCGGTCAGAAGGGAAATCACAGTGTCCATCATGTACTCGTCATAGATGATGCTGTACTGACACTGCCGGATCAACACGCCGATGAACTCACAGAAGTTGGAGCGAAACTTTTTCCAATGAGGGCCAGGCATTGTCAGAGGGTAGTCGCCGCTATCCTAAAGGAAACCAGAGGACAGACCAAATCTCAGATTCCATATTGTCCAAGACCAGCAAAACATAGAAAACAAAAATATACTCAACTTCTACATATCACACTGATGGCAGCTGAAAAGAGCCTTTTAGCCAAATGCTTAGATTCGGAAGCTCCAGGGAATGGGAACTTATTCAGTATTTGAAACCACACTTAGAGCTTGTCCCCACGGCACGGGTTTGCGGCCGGTTTTTCGGACGGTTTTCAGTCTTGAAAACCATCCGCAAACTTTTAAAAGGACAACTATAGAAAACTAGTGCAGCGGTCCCCACTGCACGGGTTGACCGCCGGCATTCTGAAAAACATAGAACATGTGCATTCTTCCGTCCCGTTTTCGGGCGGCAGAAGAACATGTCTATGGGAAGGGGGAGGGTTTTTCTCCGCTCATCGCAAAGAAAAGCCCTCCCCCTGCAGCCATGTGCACGGTACGAAAACAGGACAAATACCGGTCAGATAAACCGACTGTTATTTGTCCTGTGCCGTGTGAACGGCCTCTTATATATGGATAGACTGGAGGTGGAATGGCTGTGGGAGTCACAAACTTGGGGCTTTTTTAAAAAGTGGAAGCCTTTTGTTTGCAGTTTTTTGATTGACAATGAAAGACTTGATGACTCCTTTCAATCATATAGGTCGTACCTCAAAGCGGATTTGGCTAATCTGCGGTGACTGAAGGTTGCATAGAATTGGTGGCCTGCAGCTCCATATGGTTTTCTTTTCTCCACATCATGTTACTTGGGGAACTGTTGATGCTTTCGATATTTTGGGATTACCATGACGGGAGGGTGGGGGAGGTTGGGGTCTAGGTCTCCTAAATATTGGGAATGTGCTCTTCTCTCGCAAGCTTTGCTTGCTCCGAATTATTGCTATTATGTTTTTTGTCCTTTGATTTGCTTAAATTGGATGGGTTGTTTTTCTCAGCGGGTTTAAAAGGGGGATTTGGGTAAATCTACTTCAAGATTTTTTGTCTCAGGGTTTTTTCTGTTACTTCAAATTTAATTTTGGGACTTTTTCAATTTTAGAAAAATTTGGGTGCTTTTTTTTCCCACGGGATTAAAAACGGCAAGGGGCAAAAAATATATTTTTATTTTAGAAAATCAAATAAAGTCATTTTAAAGAAGTAAAAATAAGCTTCCAGCTCTATTCAGATGGCTGAGGTTTTTACTCAGCATGTGAGCTCAGAAAAGCTGTCCCCAAAGCATTACATGAGAAAGGTTCCCCCTCCCTGATTGTCGGATGGATCCAACCCAAAACTTTTTGGCCAAAATATTTTTGAAGACTGAACGCAGCGTTATAAAGCGGACCTGTCTTTTTTTTTTTTTCTTCTAGTACATGTGTATTCTCCATAACGTCTCACTCATGAATTACTGATAAATGTTCTCACATCATAGCGGATTAAAAAACACAGTAATAATATTTATAAAGGAAGCCGGGGAATTTCTTAGGGCTTTTTTTTGGGGGGGGGGGGGGGGGCTGAACAGAAAGAACACTAGACCCCACTATATCCTTGAGAAAAAATATTAAATTTATACGCTCTGGTCCCCCATGTGGTCACATGACCTGTATTCGGATTCTTCGAAACACGCACAGCACCTACTATGTGGACTGGAAGTTTCTCCATTTATTTCTATGAGCTTAATTATAGTCTTCTAGGAATAAATAGAGAAACTGCCTCCCAGTCCACACAACAGACAAGTGTTTCTGAGAGTCAGACTGCAGATAGAGCCCACGTAAAACGAGGAACACAAAAAAAGCCAGTGGTAAAAAATCATTTTGGATAGGAAAAGGACAAAACCAAAAAATTTTTTCTGTACAATTACAATGAAAAAAAAAAACCTGCTCCAAATCAATAAGGACTGGCAAAATCTAAAGTTCATTTAATGACCCTTAAGCTCCTAAACAATACAAAAAAAACGTCTTACAATACCCCGGGGTTTTTCTGCTGGAAGTTGCCCCCTTTTTTTAAAAAAATACAAAGAAAAAAAAAAATCAATCCAAGATTAATCCCGATATCTTATTTCATACCTCATCAAATTCTTCAGTCATTTTTCTGATGATTTCTGCATTCTGCATATTTCGGAACATTTCGATTCGTACGGTACCTGGGGGAATAATTTCAGACGTTAACCCTGATAACTGGGTAGAAGCAATAAAAGATAAGCTTTTAAGAAAGCTTCAAAAGGACATGAAAAAACCATGCGGCAAGATACAATAAAAGGGTATGTTCACGTAATTGCGGGGCGCATTTGCGCTTTAATACGGCCCAAATGCGCGCCGCAATTACAGTAATTCACAGCTCTAAAATTTGCCCATGAAACTGCAGTGAAGCATCTCTCGAAATTCTGTTACAAGCAGCTCAGGCAAGATAGCTAATCACATACAGACAACACATTTAAAGGGAAAAAGTAAAACATCCAAGAAGAAAAGAATATGTATTACTCCCTCATTTTAATTATTACAAAATATATTGGTGATATATTCCCTTTAAAGAGTTTGATATCTCTAGATAGAATATTATAATTTGAGGGAGATTATCCAGGTAGAATAAGGGTAAGTCCAGACATGGCATAAAATATCTGCCACAGATTTTGCTTCAATTAAATTTGCTAACATGTACTTGGTGATTTTATTGATTGAGAACGAGTTTTAGAAATTTGAAAAAGGGCTTCTGCCAGAGGTCAGCTGGCTGGCTACCCGTGTAGATATGTGATATTTCTGATACTGTAACTAGGAAAACGCTACCAACTAAATTGCCAATCTCACTGCATAGATAGAAATCACCAAGCGACAAGAAAACAATATGGATATTACATGCGGTTTCTTTGTTTTCGATTTGGGTTTTCCATTTACCGTAGTAGTCTGTTATACTACTACATTACCAATAGATCAGCGCCTCAGGATACAAGATAACCCTACCTTTACAACCTGAACATTGGATGAAGAAGTTGATCGCCAGAATTGCAATGTCTGGGCCCTTTTTTTAAAGACTCAACCCCGTCAAAAAACTACGGACTATGAAAGAAAAAGCATGTGGGTTGGTTAAACTGTATTATTTTCAAGCCTCTTAAAATTTTAAATTTAGCTCCCAACACTGGAGAAAAAGACAACTCTTGATATTCTCTTATTACACAGTAACGTAAAAACAGCACTTTTACCATAAAAGCAAAGACATAATACAAAACTGTAGCTAAATCTAACAATGCAAAATAACACTTCACATTTTTAATTAGCTTGGAAAAAAAAAAAACCACAAATAACAAGCAGGGGATTAAAGGGGTTTTTTTTTACCACAAAATTACTTTTAACATGTAGGGAAAGGTAAATAAAGATTATTACCAAATACATTGCTGTTTTCATTTTGCTTTGTTCAGGAAATGAAGATTGTATCTACAGCTAGTGTACAAAAGTTTCTCTAAGTTAACGACCATGTCTTATCTTATTGCTTTAAATTGCCCCTTCAGAAAGTAAAAGTCATTTTAACCATGGGAGTCCCTCCCTGCTGAAAGTCATATCCCCCCCTGAAAAAAAGTTTTTGTTTACCTAAGTAGTACAAGGGAATCCTGTGCTTTCCATGCAAAAAAGGATTAAAAAAGGAAAACAGACTATGAAGAATGCCAAATGTGATAGAAAAGCTGGAATCTTTATCCTGAAAAGGGAGGTCTAAAGACACCAAGAGTGGAAGTTTTCAGCGGGTTCCACCTGAATTGGGGTCCCCTTTCTGCAGTAGGTGGGCATTTTTCAGTTTTGATAAAAAAAAAAATGTACATACAACCCAAAACTTTTTTCATATTTTACAGTGCAGATATGCTTTCCAAAAAAATTTTTTTTCCCTTTTTTAAATTTTTTTTTTTTAGTGCCTATGAGTGCTGCCCATATTTTATTGTGTTTTTTCATGCTTTTGACTGCCCCGCCATGTGCACCCTTTCGTTTATTCCTCAAAAAGGGGTTCGACCAGATTTTGTTTCTTAATAATCTGCCCCCCAATAAAGGGGGGAAATTTTTTCCAAAAAAAAACCCAAACCCAAAAGGTACACCAAAAGGCAAGTGCCCCCCCCCATTTTAAAGTTTGCCCCTGGGGGGGGAAAAAAATTTTTTTTCCCAAGGAAAGGGGGTTTTCCGGGACCCCCACATCAGAGGTAGCAAAAAGGTGGGTTGACATGTTGCATTTTTTGTTTTTAAAGGCATGAAAAATGCACACCCCTTAAAAAGAGCCTTTTTTTTAATTTTAAGGGGTTCCAAAACAGGAAAAATGGAACATGAATTTTACCCTGCAGGGTGAAGTGAACAAGCCCTTGTTTGTTAAAGAGGTTCCTGGAAATTTAATATCGTTTTTGGGGTCAGGGTATGAGTAACAGAAGAGAAACTCATATTCCCGGGTGGGATCCTCACTTTCCGGCCCGTTCATCTTACCCTGACCACCCAGCCAACTTAGGGCCCCAATGTCAACCCGCACATATCTCTCTGGCCTGTAATTGGTTTTACAGTCACATACCGTTCCTGCTCAGCTGGGATAATGGACCGGCAGCCGGGGGGGAGCTCCGGGAGGGGAAATCGGGTTTTATCTTTATATTTTATGCCTGCGAACAAAAAGCATGAAAGGTTGGAACATCCCTTTAAATTTTTTTGTTCTATTCCCATTTTTTACTGCCTGGCTTACAAAACGAACTTGTGGCTACTAAATCACAGTAACTACCACTAGTACTGAATGTGATAGCAAATACTTAATTACAATGTAATTATTTAGTTAACTTAAAGGAGTGTACCATTATTGTACAATGCTGTCAGAAGTTAAAGGGGTTTTGCCATGAAGTAAATTTGACGTGGGAAATTTGTCAATTAAAAAAAAACATTTTCACATTCATTTATTTTTAAAAATTTTGTAGCGTTTTTTTTTTTTATTTTTCCCCTTAGTGATCCATTGTTTACAGCTTCTAGGGGGTACACCGGGGTGGAGGCTCCTCAGTCCTGGTCCACATGCCAAAAACATCCCTTCCTCTCAGGGAGCTACTGAGTGTTCAAATCCCGGGTGCTGTCATTCTATCCTGTCCCCTTTTTCTTTAGTAATTGTCAAACAGTGCAAATAAAAAAAAAATAAAAAAAAATAAAAATCAATGAGGTCTGTGCATTGATAAAGAGAAATAAACTCCACAGGTTTGGTTCCTCCAGGGATTTGAACCTAGGAACCCTTGGGGCCTGGAGGAAAAAAACTTTACCTCTCAGCTACTCACAATGCAGACCTTTCTTTGACTAGAGCGGAAAGGCCTGGTGAAGTCATCCGGCTGGATCACATGATATGCAATTCAAACAAATCCAACCCGCCCCCTACTGAGCACACAGAGCTCAAGCGCTGGATACATGAGGTATGAGATGAGATCGTGGCAAAACCCCTTTAAGGTGGAATAGCTGTAATAATAAACTTGGCATACGGTAAGACAAATATATGATGGTCGATCTACAGCCATGGAAAGAGCGTCAAATTGGGAGTGATGGTAGAAATTACAAATCAAGTCTACGGCACCGGCCGCCGTCACAACAGTGATCACCCGCACGGCACCGGCCGCCGTCACAACAGTGATTACACCCGCACGGCACCGGCCGCCGTCACAACAGTGATTACCCGCACGGCACCGGCCGCCGTCACAACAGTGATTACACCTGCACGGCACCGGCCGCCGTCACCACGGTGATCACCAGCCCGGCACCGGCCGCCGTCACAACCGTGATTACCCGCACGGCACCGGCCGCCGTCACAACAGTGATCACCCGCACGGCACCGGCCGCCGTCACAACGGTGATCACCCGCACGGCACCGGCCGCCGTCACAACGGTGATCACCCGCACGGCACCGGCCGCCGTCACAACAGTGATCACCTACACGGCACCGGCCGCCATCACAACAGTGATCACCCGCACGGCACCGGCCGCCGTCACAACAGTGACCAGGGCCCGCCGTCACAACAGTGATCACCCGCACGGCACCGGCCGCCGTCACAACAGTGATCACCCGCACGGCACCGGCCGCCGTCACAACGGTGATGACCAGCACGGCACCGGCCGCCGACACAACTGTGATCACCCGCACGGCACCGGCCGCCGTCACAAACAGGGGTTTCACCCCACGCACGGCCGCCGTCACAACTGTGATTACCCGCACGGCACCGGGCCCCCCCCGTCAAAAAAAAGTGATCACCCGCACGGACCGGCCCCCCTCAAAACGTGATTACCTGCATGGCACTTTTGCCCATCTTTACAACTTCAAAGAGAGTGACTGGATCCCCCTCTCCGTTTTGCTGGGGATGGCCATTAGCCCTCCCTCTTCCTCTGGCTCCTGCCTCTCCCCGACTTCGTTCCCCTGGAGTCTTCCGCGGTTTCTTTATGGCAGACTGCAAACAGAAGGAGTAAATGAGGACAAGCATTCCACCAAATCAATGTGTACGTCACTTAGAGAGGACACTCACCGGGGGTCTTCCTGGACGCCCTCTTTTTCTCTTGCCTTTGACCTCTATATCTTCCACTATGTCCGAGCTCATTTCGCTTGCCACTGCGGACATGTCTGTGTGCACTGTGGCGCTCTCATTTGTGGAGTCCCTAAAAAGCGGAGATATATCGCACTAAGTGATGCACATGAATAAAATGAGACTTTAAAGCACCGCAGAACAAGAACAGAACTTACTGCAAAACGGACAGCTCGGAAGTAATCATCTTTGCACAAGTTTCTTTCCAGACGAAGTCTAATCCCAATGAGAATTGCTGCTATATGTTTGCCTCAGGTTCAGTTATTGGAAATGGCTCCGTGATAAACCTAGAAATGAGCAAGATAGAGGATAAAGAAAACTGGGTGCGCACTGCTAAGTATCAATCCCTAAAACCATTACATCTGTCACAATGAGAACCGAGGTTATTCTTATTAACTGCTTTCTAACACCCCACAGATCTATTCTAAAACATCTCCTGCAGCGGGAAAAGGAGGAAAAACCAAAAGCCTACATTCAAAAAAGCAACCCACCATACACAAAACACAATATACATATATACATCCGGACCCCTCAAACACCCGCCCGGAAAAAGGGCTTAAAGGGGTTTCTCGCTACAAAGATTAGCTTTCAACATGTTGGGAACACTAAATAAAGATGTTTCCAAATATATTGCATTGTTCCCTTTTTTGTTTTTTTAAGGGCTACAAGTGATTTTATCACCTTCTGTGCTCTCTCTGGTTTCCCAAGTGACCGACTTGTGTACTTCTCCCCCTGCTGTTTGTTCTGATAGCAGGGAGTGACATCATCACACAGGTCACTGCCAGGACAGAACTCCGGACAGTGAGAGCTTGTTATCCGATCTTTCAGACAAAAGCCAGTAATTACTGCTGTTTACTTTAACTCGGAAGCTTCCCTGGTCCTGACAGCATGAGATTTATCTAATTAGCAGACGTCTGAATACACGGAGCTCATATGCTAATTACAGACAGCTTGACCAGGAAGTGACAGAGCAAAGCAGCATTATTTCATTCATGCATCCTATGAAACTTTAAGATGAGACAACCCCTTTAATTGCCAGCTAAACTTTTTAGTTTTTGTCCCTTTGCCTTTCAACAGTCATAACTTTATTTTTTCAATGATGCAGTAGTATGAAGACTTGTTTTGTGTTTTTTTTTTTTTTGGGGGGGGGGGGGGGTAGTTTGAGTTAACATATAACTTATTGTGGAATTTAGAAAAAAAAAAATTACAATGTAAACAGTGTTTTCCTGTATTTGTTTTTTAATTTTTATTTATTTATTTATTTTTTACACCTTTTACATTTCATACTAAATAACCTGCGAATTTTACAGGTTATTACGGTTGTGTGGATACCTAATGTGGAGTGTATTAGTGGATAGCACTGAGCGGTTGTTACTAGTGTATTAGTGGAGAGCGCCGAGCGGCATGTTACTAGTGTATTAGTGGAGAGAGCGCGAGCGGTGTTACTAGTGTATTAGTGGAGAGCGCCGAGCGGCTGTTACTAGTGTATTAGTGGAGAGCTCCGAGCGGATCGTACTATTGTAAGATAGGATATGGCAGAGCGGCTGTTACTAGTGGATTAGTGGAGAGTACCGAGCGGATGTTACTAGTGTATTAGTGGAGAGTACCGAGCGGATGTTACTAGTGTATTAGTGGAGAGTACCGAGCGGATGTTACTAGTGTATTAGTGGGGAGTACCGAGCTGCGGTTACTAGGTTATTAGTGGAGAGCACCGAGCGGATGTTACTAGTTGTAATTTAGTGGGAGGAGCACCGAGCGGATGTTACTAGTGTATTAGTGGAGAGCAACCGAGCGGATGTTACTAGTGTATTAGTGGAGAGCCGAGCGGTGTTACTAGTGATTAGTGGAGAGTACCGAGCGGCTGTTACTAGTGTATTAGTGGAGAGCACCGAGCGGCTGTTACTAGTGTATTAGTGGAGAGTCCCGAGCGGATGTTACTAGTGTATTAGTGGGGAGTACCGAGCTGATGTTACTAGTGTATTAGTGGAGAGTACCGAGCGGATGTTACTAGTGTATTAGTGGAGTGCGCCGAGCGGCTGTTACTAGTGTATTAGTGGAGAGCAGCGAGCAGCTGTTACTAGTGTATTAGTGGAGAGCAGCGAGCGGCTGTTACTAGTGTATTAGTGGAGAGCACCGAGCGGCTGTTACTAGTGTATTAATGGAGAGCAGCGAGCGGCTGTTACTAGTGTATTAGTGGATAGTGCCGAGCGGCTGTTACTAGTGTATTAGTGGAGAGTACCGAGCGGCTGTTACTAGTGTATTAGTGGAGAGTACCGAGCGGCTGTTACTAGTGCATTAGTGGAGAGCGCCGAGCGGATGTTACTAGTGCATTAGTGGAGAGCGCCGAGCGGATGTTACTAGTGTATTAGTGGAGAGCGCCGAGCGGATGTTACTAGTGTATTAGTGGAGAGCGCCGAGCGGATGTTACTAGTGTATTAGTGGAGAGCTCCGAGCGGCTGTTACTAGTGTATTAGTGGAGAGCACCGAGCGGATGTTACTTGTGTATTAGTGGAGTGCGCCGAGCGATGTGGAGAGCGCCGAGCGGATGTTACTAGTGTATTAGTGGAGAGCACCGAGCGGCTGTTACTAGTGTATTAGTGGAGATCACCGAGCGGATGTTAAAACTGTATTAGTGGAGAGCGCCGAGCGGCTGTTACTAGTGTATTAGTGGAGAGCAGCGAGCGGCTGTTACTAGTGTATTAGTGGAGAGCACCGAGCTGATGTTACTAGTGTATTATTGGAGAGCAGCGAGCGGATGTTACTAGTGTATTAGTGGAGAGCACCGAGCTGATGTTACTAGTGTATTAATGGAGAGCAGCGAGCGGCTGTTACTAGTGTATTAGTGGAGAGCACCGAGCGGCTGTTACTAGTGTATTAGTGGAGAGCACCGAGCGGCTGTTACTAGTGTATTAGTGGAGAGCACCGAGCGGCTGTTACTAGTGTATTAGTGGAGAGCACCGAGCGGATGTTACTAGTGTATTAGTGGAGAGTACCGAGCGGATGTTACTAGTGTATTAGTGGAGAGCACCGAGCGGATGTTACTAGTGTATTAGTGGAGAGCACCGAGCGGCTGTTACTAGTGTATTAGTGGAGAGTACCGAGCGGATGTTACTAGTGTATTAGTGGAGAGTACCGAGCGGCTGTTACTAGTGTATTAGTGGAGAGCACCGAGCGGCTGTTACTAGTGTATTAGTGGAGAGCACCGAGCGGCTGTTACTAGTGTATTAGTGGAGAGTATGGAGCTGAATTTACATGCGTAAAATGAACCACCATGTCAATGCCTTAAGGCATTGCAGTTGAGTAAAATCCCCATAGGACAATGGAGAGCAGTTTTTCAGCGCATAAAACGCCTCACACAAAGTATGCAACGTATTTTGCCAAAATTCAGCTCAAAATGTTAATATGAAATAAAACCCAACCGAAGTCTGCATTGAAAAAAAGAAAAAAAAAAACAACACATGCTCCTAAAATCTGACCAGTACTTTTCCTCTTCCAATACAGCTGGAAAAAATGCAAATACTCGTCGGAAATCAGGTGTTTTTCAGACGAGTACTTGAAAAGTAAATTTGTTCTTCAAAAACACTGTGTGAACTTACTCTAAAACAGTTGCTGGTCAAAAGGAAAAAGGCTTCTACAACGTGGACCAAACCCAATAGACATGAACCAGGCGAAGCATGCGACCACAAACACACGGACCAAGTGAAAGAAAAGAAGCAGACCCAACATTTTCACTCCTTATCAGTAACGCCTTTTCCACACAAACTGACCCCACTGAGGCCGGTCTCTAACTATTATTGGCTGATCATTTACAAAAAGATCGAAAGTCAGCCCCATCACATTAATCCCGACTAAACCCGAGTGCATGAAGAATCCAGACTGTAATCAGGACCGTGAACAGTTAAATGGAGAGCAGTTTTGGTGGCTGCCACTAGGTGGCTATGTATCATAGATTAATTGAAGTTTACTTTGTTTAAGAAGTATACATCCTCGGTTGAACTTTGCAGACGACGAGGCTATCAGTGTGTAGCAGCGCACAGATTACCCGTGACAGAGCGTTACTACTGTACAATACGACACCACAGCTTCATCACATCCCTGCCCAGAGGATTCCTCACCTACATAAGATTACATACAGCCAACAACGCAGAGGTAGGAATACGACAACATGTCCCCATCTCACCTCCGCTCTTCTAGGCTTGGGGGCTGGAGCTTTATCAAATCACATACGATCAGATGCATTTCTTGTATCATTGTGAACAGAGACAAAACTTGTGTTTCCTCCTAAAGCAACGTGTATTCACACACAGCATTTCACTGTCTTATGTCTGCGGTTTTTCCCAGAATCTCGGGGACGGGCTGGAGCCTGTAGGAATAGTGTTTTCACTAGGGTTCATTCACATGGTGTACTGCGGCGCATACTGTACACACTGCAATACAACGGGTGTCGTAGATGAACTTCTAAAGGGCGCGCAGTGGGAGGGCACATACACTTCTATCATCCCCGTCATCTCTATGAGAGCGATGAATTACCGTGATTACGGGGCGCATTGCAGCACAATTACCGTCTAAAAGACGCCGTGTGAACACAGTCTACTGGAGGCAAATAGAAGAAAAAAACTGTAAACTCTCACGTTCCATGGGACAGGAGGGTTTTAGGCTGACACATTGATTAGTACTGCAACATAAAGGGTCTATGGGACAAGCATAGTCTCTTCCAGGGCTGTGGAGTCGGAGTCTATTTTGCAGGAGTCGGAGTCGTCATAAAATGGACGACTCCTAAAATATATAATAAGTTGGTTTAGTTAGTTTGATGCAAAGAGCAAGAGGAATTGTGTCCAGCCAGTGCTACTGCTCCCACATCTTCAGCTTCATCACATGAGGAGTGTAATTGATGACATGGAGCAGGCAAAGCACTGCCCCAGGGGAAAAGATTCTGCTCCCATGACAAACAGATTTCAGAACATTTTTCACTGCTTTTCAAAGAAGTAGAAGATCAACCTTCATCAAACTGACTGTGGCTGCGGCAATTCCTTTATACCCTGACATTGTTAGAGATGTTGCCCCTGTGGTCACCGCTTGTCCCCCAAGTTAGTGTAGAGAGGCCGTTCTCTAGCCTGGATATAATGAGATCAGATGGAGGTCATGTATGCAGGATCTGATGGAGGCAATACTATTTTGTCAAATTCAGAGACTCCACAACTGTTCCTGTAGTGTTTTGCATATTTACAATTTGTGTTCTAAAGTCATATCCAATAAATATATTTTACACTGACAAGCAAAATGGTAACATTGTTTTGAATTTGTGACTTTCAGGCTCCATATTTCACCATCCACTACAGATTTGTACGTGAGGCTACTGTCATTTTATATACAGTCTCTACTATCTTATACTAAATTTGACCTGCAAGTATTTAGCATCTGCTTTGTTCTGCAGATTCTTTCCTGTAACTGCATTGTTACTGTTTTTGCTCCTAAAATCAAAATGTTAATTTGTATTATTTGTTAGTATTTGGGAAATCCACCTTTGGTTTTCAATACTGCCTGAATCCTTATGGGCTCTAGATCAGATTCAAACATGTCTTGACCAAAATCCGATCCCAGGTCTCTTCTACACATTCCCAATGTCGGTGCAGACTGGACTTGGAAACAAACAGCTTTTTCTTCAACTCTACCCACAAGTGTTCAAAAGATCAAAACATTGTTACCCTTTTGCTTGTCAGTGTCTGTTCTACCTAAATAGATTGATTATTGTATCATAAGGTGATAAACAGCCGGATGTTACCATTTTACTACAGTAAAGTAGTAAAAGTATCAATTGAACATGCTCCATGTATGAGGGAGTCAGGAGTTGGAGGTTTGGGAAATTGAGTCGTCGGGGCTTTGGCTTGTTGACTCCACAGCCTTGGTCTCTTCTGGATTATGTTTGCTCTACTTTCGGTACTTTTGGTTTATCACAACTTTGTGTTGGCTACATAAAACACATATGAACAAAAACCGAGCAAAAGTGCTCCAAAAGACTGTCGTGCCCTTTCCTATGGTTCTGTTGCGACATGCGGCAGGATATTTTTACAAGGTAACCCCACAGATCTCATTAGTAGAGGCCAAATACCCATTGTATTTTTTCCAGTGTTAGGCTGGGATCACAAGGCATTTTTGAAGCACATTTTGATGCATAAAATGCACATGTTGCGCATCAAAAATACATATACAGCGACATGTATGAACGGGTCTGCGCTAGAGGTCTGGAGGTACATGCGTCTATTTGAGAGTTGGTCCCCCTGTTACAAGGAACCTCTGCTGGCGGCTTCCTAATAGTGCAGAGTCCTCAGGAGGGAAGCCCCCCTCTATTAAATCGGAGACCCCGACAGCTGGATTCACACTTGCTAGTTTTTGATCACAGGAGTGGACACGAGAGGGGAGATCTAAGTGACTTTCCTTTATACTTCTCTCTTTTTGGAACCACTCCAGTGTTTGGTTCTAAAAAACTTAAAAGGTCATTAAAAAATGACTCACAAATCAGTAAACCTAATTTAAATTTCGCTTAAAGGGGTTGTCACACCACTCAGTTCAACAGAGCCAAAAGCAGCTTTACATTCATGCTTCCTGTCTCTTCCTGGTCAGGCTGTAGGTGGTTCTATAGCCGTAATTAGCATATCAACTTTGTATTCCCAGCTCTTTTATTTGCACTGCCATAATAGCAGATGTTATCTTTAGTGCAGAGAATTTCAGAGCTCAAAGTAAACACTTAAAAAATGAGTCTCCTTTGTTTGTTAGAGATAACACACTTTTCTCAAGCTGCTGGCCGTCCTGTGTGCCAACCTGTGGTGACGTCACTCCCTGCTGTAAGTCAAAGAGCAGAGAGAAAAGTGGAGAGCAGGTCAGGAACCTAGAGAACCCAGTGTGCACTCAGAGAAGATTAAATCTCTATTACCGCCTGACCAAGAAAAAAAGAGAAAAATCAAGAGACGAGCACTTGGAAAAAGTCTTCAGTTACCTGTCCCTGCATGCTGGAAGTTAATCTTTGTAGTGAGGCAACTAAAGCCTCATTGGATGATTTTTTTCCCCCCACGACATTTTGTACAGCATACCTTTGAAAATCAACCAAGCACCAGTATTATTGATCTGTCCGGGTATCGATGATCTCTGTATAAATCTATGTTAGACAAGGTGTGAGCCTGTTCTAACAAGATTGATTGTCACAGGGAATGAATTCATCGGCTTGGACGGTTTTTAAATATAGATTTAGTCCTTTAAAGAGAACCTGTCACATAGTTTTTGCCCCCCTGGCTGAGAACAGAACAAGTCAGTGTCAGACCTGCTGTTTCCAGCGCTGTGTCCCTTATTCTGTAAGATGCTGGAGTTTTCGTGTATTTAATGCTCAAATCTGCAGTCTTCAGCCAGAAGAGTCATTCAAAGAGTCAGTTTTTTTCAAACCCCGCCCACCTGAGGCTAGCCCCGCCCAACTCAACTGATAAACCTAGTATTTGAATAGGCAGAAACTGTGAATAATTGTCATGGGCGGGCTGCATTTGGTGGCGGGGCTAACCCCTACTCATAATAAGATTTGAGAGGTAAATACTCTAAAACTGCTGCATCTGACAGAATAAGGGACACAGCGCTGGGAACAGCAGGCCTGACACTAGCTTGTGCTGCCCTCAGCAAGCGGGGCATAATCTATGTGACAGGTTCTCTTTAACTACACCTGCAAAACATCCATTACTAACAGACCATATGAATTCAGTACAGTATCCTCTATAGCACAATACGTATCCCACAGCAGTCAACTCCTATCCTGTAAAAGGACCTGTAAATCTTTACAGCTCATCTGCCATCATGTAGAACTCCAACCAAGACTTCTCCAGTATACAGTCATGGCCAAAAGTTTTGAGAATGATACAAATGTTAATTTTTACAAAGTCTACTGCATCAGGTTTTATAATGGCAATTTGCATATACTCCAGAATGTTATAAAGAGTGATTCACTTAACAGCAATTAAATTGCAAAGTCAATAGTTGCCTAGAAAATGAACTTTTTCCCCCAAAAACATTTCAGCTTCATTGCAGGCCTGCCTTTAAAAGGACCCGCTAACATCGTTTCAGTGATTGCTCCATTTAACACAGGTGTGGGTTGAAGGACAGGGCTGGAGAAACAATCTGTCATGATTAAGTAAGAATCACACCAAATGGACACTTTAAAAGGAGGCTGGTGCTTGGCATCATTGTTTCTCTTCTGTTAACCATGGGTTTTCTCTAAAGAAACACTGCAGTCATCATTGCACGCACAAAACTGGCCTAACAGGAAGAGTATCGCAGCTAGAAAATTGCACCTCAGTCAACAATCTATCGCATCATCAAGGAATTCAAGGAGAGAGGTTCCATTGTTGCAAAAGGTCCAGGGCGCCCAAGAAAAACAGCAAGCGCCAGGACCGCCTCTTAAAAGTGTTTCAGCTTGGGAATCGGCTGCCACAGTGCAGGCTAGCTCAGAATGGCAGCAGGCAGGTGTGAGTGCATCTGCACGCACTGTGAGGCGAGACTCATTGAGCAAGGGCCTGGTGTCAAGGAGGGCAGCAAAGAAGCCCTTCTCTCCAGAAAAAACATCAGGGACAGACTGATATTCTGCCAAAGGTACAGGGAGTGGACTACTGAGGACTGGGGGAAGTCTTTTCTCAGATGAATCCCTTTCCGAATGTTTGGAAATCTGGAAAAAGCTTGTTCGGAGAAGACAGGTGAGCGATTTCCCCCAGTCTTGTCTCATGCCAACTGTAAAGCATCCAGAACCATTCATGTGTGGGGTTGTTCTCACCAAGGGAATCGGCTCTCTTAACAGTCTTTCCTAAAAACCACATCCATGAATAAAGAATGGTACCAGATGTCCTCCAAAGCAACTTCTCCCAACCGTCCAAGAGCAGTTTTGGGGATCAACAATGCCTTTTTCCAGCATGATGGAGCACCTTGCCATAAAGCAAAGGTGATAACTAAATGGCTCAGGAACAAAACAGAGATTTTGGGTCCATGGCTGGAAAACCCCAGATCTTAATCACCCTTGAGAACTTGTGGTCAATCATCAAGAGACGGGTGGACAAACCCAAAAACAACAAATTGTGACAAATGCAAGCATTGATTGTGCAGAAATGAAAGGCTATCAGTCAGGGTTTGGTCCAGAAGTTGATTGAGAGCATGCCAGGGAGAATTGCAGAGGTCCTGAAGAAGAAGGGACAACACTGCAAATATTGACTTGCTGCATTAACTCATTCTAACTGTCAATAAAAGCTTTTTTTAATCCTAATATGATTTCACTTGTATTTCTTATGTGATAAAAACATCTGACAAACACATAAAAACCAGAGGGCAACAGATCATGTGAAAATATAATATTTGGGTCATTCTCAAAACTTTCGGCCATGACTGTACAGTGATCTTGAGATCCTTTCTAATGATTCCAAGACCTCTACAGGAAGACTTAAAGGGAACCTGTCACATAGATTGCCCCTTGCTGAGGGCAGCACAAGCTAGTGTCAGACATTCTGTTTCCAGCGCTGTGTCCCTTATTCTGTAAGATGCTGGAGTTTTCGTGTATTAAATGTTCAAATCTACAGTTTTCAGCCAGAAGAGTCATGAAAAAAGTCAGTTTTTTTTCCAACCCCGCCCACCTCGCCTGATAAACCTATTACTTTGAATAGGTAGAATCATGTGAATAACTGTCAGTGGGCGGAGCTAGCCTTTGGTGGGCGGGGCTAACACCTGCTCATGAATAAGATTTGAAGGGTAAATGCTCTAAAACTGCTGCATCTTACAGAATAAGGGGCACAGCGCTGAGAACAGCAGGTCTGACACTAGCTTGTTCTGTACTCAGCAAGGGGGGCATAATCTATGTTCCCTTTAAGTTGCTAACTATTGGCGGTCCTGTGTAGTAGCTAGAAAGTTTACTCTTAATACAATGTACTCTAACTGTTACTACTAGACTGATGCTTTAAAATAGTTATTTTCCCCCCGCAACCTTGATTTGATTCATTTATATAGCACTGCTATACTCCACAGCGCTGTACCGAGTGTTGTTCACACTGGTCCCTGTCCCCATTGGGGATCAGAGTCTGTAAATGCCAAAATATCCTATCTGTATGATTTTGGAGTGTGGGGGGAAATAAACAGTACAATAGCCAATATTTTCCCAGTCTCAAAGATGAGGAAGGAGTAGATTGCTACTAAAAGATAACTCATGTACAACATTTCCATTATATATATATATATATATATATATATATATATATATATATATATTATATATATAATATATATATGATATATATATATATATATATTCCGAGGGAAGAAGGAGGTCCAGTGTGAATTGACCACTATGTCCTCTATGAGAACTATGTCACTATGTCCTCTATGAGAACTGTGGATTACCGTAATGACTGGGGCGTATTCCAGCCGTAATTTGCGCACTACACCGCGTAATTACGGACTGAAATACGTCCCATTTTAAGCCGTGTGAACATGGCCTTAGCGGAGACCCCATTGTACCATGCAGAGTTTCTTCACTATGTGATTTTTCAATGTATATGGTATATCCGTCTATGTTGAGGTACAAACCGGGAAAAAAGTAAAGGCAATATCCAATGACCTAAATCAGATCCACATTAATAGTGCAGTAAAAATGTCAAGTATACACAATACAAGTGATGCACTAAGAATTAAACAGTGTGAATGACAGATTTCAGAACAGCAAAAATAGAACATCCCCAGAGTACCTGGAGGAAACCCACATAAGCATGGACAGAACATACAAACGCCATGCAGAGGTTAGTGGGATTTGAACCCAGGGCCCCAGCGCTAACCACCGAGCCACTGGGCCGTGTGACCAATATTGCTGACTCATCTGTAGGAGTGGCTGTTGATATCAGATCGGTGGGGGGTAAAAACCATCCGTACACCAAAAGGGGCTGCACCCTGGCAAGCAGCAGGTCCTCTTCACCGTTTACCAGCCATTATGTAGTGCCCAGTACTGCAGACCTCTACACTCCAGTCTCATTCAAGTGTATGGAACAGAGAAGCATAACCAGGACTGGACACTACAGAACATACAGCAAACGGAGAGCCCTTCAATCAGAGGTTCTGCTGGGAGTTTGACCCGCAAAGATGTGATATTGAATGTCAATCCTAAGGACAAGCCATAGGGGTTGTCCCGTCCAGCAGTTTTCACACTTCCTATGCAGGCTGTGGGTGGGTCTACAGCAGTGACTGACATTTCAGCTCTGCTACCTCCTGTTTCTAGATGAGCCTGGACATAGTGATGGAGGGGTTGTGAAACACAATGACACTGTCCAAGCAGGAGGTCTGGCTATAAATGTGAGCTAACGGAGCTGTATTTGTCATGAGAGGAAGCTGCTAGTAAATGAGTAGCGCTTACATGCTGACGGATAGCTGCCGATTGATTTAATCACACAAACATGCTCTGCTGACCTGACAGGTTGATACATGGCTGCTGCAGAAAGGTCTGTTACTCTAAGGGGCCGTTCACACGGCTTATTCTGGGACTGATTCCAGCTGTACTGCGTGCCGTATTTGCGCTGCAGTACGGCTGGAATCCATCCCAGCCATTACGGTAATCCACAGTTCTCATGAGAACTATGGATTCCGTCTCTCCTCCCCGCTCTGCGAATCCGCCGCGGGGGGAGAGTGGCATGCACATTATTTACAGCGTGTACGTGCCGTAGATAATGCAATGTCTATGGGACCGGCAAGCTGCCAGCCCCCCGCCCCCGCTGCACGGCTGCCAGCGTAATTGCGGGGTGAAATCCGTCCCCGCAATTAGGTCGGCTTTAAGCCGTGTGAACCGGGCCTAAGGCTATGTTCACACGGCATAATTGCGGGGCGTAATTACGCTGGGAATGCGGGAGCTCCCGCAGGGCGGGGGCCGCATCCCGCCGGCCCCATAGACATTCATTACTAGCGGCGCGTATTTGTTGCTAGTAATTGACATGTGACTTATCTCCCCCCGACGCGTATTGTACGAGTGAGGAGAGGAGACGTAATCCATAGTTCTATATGAGAACTGTGGATTACCGTAATGACTGGGACGTATTTCACCCCGTATTCAGCACACTACCGCGCGAAATACTGGGTGAAATATGTGCCATTTAAGCCGCGTGAACATGGCCCAAGATGAAAAGAAGAGTGCAAAGCAGCTCGGTCCTGCTGAAAAGATACAGTAGGGAGTGAGGTCACATCCCAGGCACTGCTAGAGCAGAGCGGTGGTCTGTAAGGGTCCGTCTACACGGCAAGCATTTGCAGTCAGCTTTTGTCACGGACGTGGATTTTTAAATCATTCATAATCCGACTGTAAGGCTATGTCTACACTGCATGGGAAAAGAAACGGCCTGATTATCAAATCCTAAAAACTTTCTGTACACTGACTGTCAAACATGCTGAAAAAAATGGTAGTTTTTTGCCGCGATTTGCATTTTTTTGCTTGTCTTTTAATCTGGTTTTTAATGTATGCATAAATTAAGGCATTGGATGTAACTCCACCCTACAAAAAGGCATGTAAAGCACATAATTGCATTTATATGTAATCTTGTAGTCGTTTTATGGATTTTGGCAGCAAGTTATCTCGCTTTTGTCGCCAAGAACATGGGTTTTTACGGATTTTGGTGCTAAAATACGTATTTTTAAGGGTTTTGGCGCTAATAAAATTCTCGCTTTTGCCGCTATAATACGTTCTTTTACGGATTTTGGCGCTACAAAACACTTTTTAAACGTCTTTTGTCGCTAATAAAGTTCTCTCTTTGTTGCTAAAAATACGTTTGTTATGTATTGTGGCGCTAAAATACGGTTTTTATGAATTTTGACGATAACTTTAATATCGGCGAAATCCGTAAAAAAAGTATCTTGCATTCGTCACTAAAAATATTTTAACGTCTTTTTTACTCTAAAATACAGGGGTTTTGGTGCTAAAATCCATGTTTTTACGGATTTTGGTGCTACAACTCCGTCTTGTATGGATTTTGGTGCTAAAATCCATTTTGAAATGGATTTTGGTGCGAATAAATATATCTCCAAAATCTGTAAAAAAAAAAAAAAAAAAAAAAAAAATGGATTTTTGCGCCAAAATCTGTAAAAAAAAAAACCTTTTAGCGCTAAATCTGTTAAAAAAAACCAAAACAAAAAAAAAAACCGTAAACTTTTTTGCCGACAAAAGCGTGGTAACTTTATTAGCGCCAAAACCGTAAAAAACGTATAACCATTAGCGCCAAAATCTGTAAAGAAAAGGATGCCAGCGCCAAAATCCGTAGAAAAACCCTTATTTTTAGTGTCAGACGCGAGAGAACATTAGTGAAAAAAATCTTGAATTGCGCAAAAGACGCTAGTGACAAAAGCATAATCACTTTATTAAGAATGGTACGAACAAGGACACATCGGACACTTGTATGCAAAATTGATAAGTTATAAACTTTGTTAACATCCAGTATAGGTGGGACTAATCTCCTGGGTGGGTTTTCAATGAAAAAACGTGGCAAAAAAGGCTCGAAAACGGCCGGCGCTTTACATAGACTCCAATAGTAAATTTTACTGCCCTGCTCTAACGTTTTTTGCAACATGTTGCAAACACCATCCCCAGAGACCTCAATTGAAAATCTGAGTCGCAGTCCACACAACTTGGGATTTTCTTGAAGTTGGACTTAAAATAAAAAACCCAGTTTAAAAAACAAACAAAAAAAAAAAAAAAAACTCGGAACATGTTCATTCTTCCGCTGCATTTTAGGTCAAGACAAGCGTTCCAAACATTTCTATTTCGGATCTACGTCCAAAACCCCCCAGAGATGAATGGGACTCGTTTTCTGACTGTAAATCTGGCAGGAATAAAACAGGCTAAAATTCACATTAAAAACCGGGTTTAAAATACTCGAGAGACAAACCTGGTTTTAGGAATCTGACGAGTATTTTGTCAGGTGTCGCGATGAAGTACCCGATCTAGAGAAGCTTGTGTAAACAAGCAGGAGATGAGGACTGCTCTGAAAGGAAGCGGAATCAGAACAGCAATGTATTTGGCAATTATCTTTACTTTTTCCTAAATGTTTAAAGCAAAGCTGAGAAAACCCAATGTCCGAAAAAAAAACTGTAAAAAGTGCACCAGAACTCAAAAGCGGATCCTCTGATGTCCTGAATGTTTAAACTAGCTACTGACAGACGTCACCCTCTATGATGAGCGCTTTGATTTTCATTTTATCACATTCATACACTACTGCCTATAACCTTCACTAAACTTGTCACTACTTCCTCCACAGACATGTCTGCCCCTCACCTCCTGCCTCTTCCCCCCTCTTGTAGATTGTAAGCCCTCGCGGGTAGGGTCCTCTCTCCCTCTGTCGTGCCAATTGTCATTATCCCTTATCACTGTACTCGTTTGACTTATGTAATGTATGTAACCCCCTCGAATGTACAGCGCCCTGGAATCAATGGCGCTTTAAAATAAATAATAATAATACTGCATATTTCTCATGATAGGAATCCTTTTCATCATTGTACCTTTACTACAGCAGACAAGTTTATGCAGCACACCTGTGTTTTGCTGTACCTAAAAAGTGTTTAAAAATTGATACTCCGATTGACAATAGGGCATGTGTTATCGGAGTTTTAAAAACCAGTAGAAACATAAAAAAACAAAACAAAAAAAAACCCATCACCTGTCCACAGCTGCTCGGTGTCCCTCAAGCAGGAGATCTGGTGATCACGGTGGTTTGGCTGTTTTCAGAGTGGTCTGCAGCCACACCATCTGGTTCTGCCTAAGGGGTTGTTCACACGGAGTTTTTGGACCGGTTTAGGGATCCAAAAATTGCATCCAAAAACGCAGCGTCAAATCGAATCCAACAGGCAGCTGCGTGTTTGGATGCGTTGTTGCTGCAGCAGGATCGCACCCCATAGTTTTCAATAGGGCTCCTGATGCGTCTTTGGGATCCGTTCCAAGAATTGACATGACAATTCTTGGAACGGATCCCAAAGACGCATGTAAACACGCATCAGTGACCAATTGTCTGAACGCCGTTGCGTGTTTTACACTAAAAGCAATGTAAATCACACTGCACATTGTTAGATGTGTGCTTGGGTCCGTTAAGGGTCTGATTGACAGATCAAGCATCTCATAACGTATGTTTACACGGACAGAACACGCCATGTGAACATCCCCTAACATGGTTAATAGCATGAATTTGAAAACTGAGATGTGCATTGAAACCAAGGTTGGGAAAGAGAACGAAGAAAAAAGCACAGTAAAGGAAAACCGCTTTCTAAGGGTCTGTCCACACGGCAAGGTTTTTGGTCGGATTTTAAGACTGTGTTTGGATTTGAAAACCATCTGAAAACCAACTGTCAAGCATCCCCATAGACTTTAATAGAAAATCCGGACAGCAGTCCACATTAAACAGATTTTCTGCCGGGCTTTTTTTTTTTTTTTTTTTTTTACACTGCAGGTGTTGCGTAAAAACTTTCAACATGCACAATCTTCCGCCTGGTTTTCAGACGAAAGATGTGCATTTCAATGGTGGAGGGGGACAGGTAAAACCACGAACAGAACTATCCCCCCAAACCATTCAAGAGACGACAAAATACTGCCGTGTGGACGGACCCTAAGGCAATGTTTACACGGCTTATTTGGGTGCGGATTGGAGCCGTACTGCGCGCCGTATTTGCGCTGCAATCCGTCCCAGTCATTACGGTAATCCACAGTTCTCATAGAGAACAATGGATTCCGTCTCTCCTCCCCGCTCGGCGAATCCGCCAGGCGGGGAGAAAGTGACATGTGATTTACAGCGTGTACGCGCCGTAGATAATGACCGTCTATGGGGCCGGCGAGCTGCCGGCTCCCCCACCGCCCCCGCCCCACTGCACGGCTGCCGGCGTAATTACGGGGCGAAATCCGTCCCCGCAATTACGCCGGCAATAAGCCGTGTGAACGGGGCCTAAAGGGGAAAAGCTGCTGCTCAGCAGCAGGGAAGGGAGGCAAGCAATGTAACGTTCTCATGAGGGATGGGGAGGTAATGGCCTCCATAACCGAACAAAATTGGGATGTCCTTTTTTAAAATTCTGCATACATACACACTATGAAGCATCTATAAAATACATACATATATACACACACACACACACATTATATATACACATATATATAAACACACTATGAAGTATCTATAAAATACATACACACACACACTATGTAGTATCTATAAAATACATACATATATACACACACACACATTATATATACACATATATATAAACACACTATGAAGTATCTATAAAATACATACACACACACACACTATGTAGTATCTATAAAATACATTATATATATATATATATATATATACACACACACACACACACACTATGTAGTAATCTATAAAATACATACATTATATATATATATATATATATATATATATATATATATATATATATACACATACACACACACTATGTAGTATCTATAAAATACATATACATATATACACACTATATAGTATCTATAAAATATAAATACATATACACACACACTATGCAGTATCAATCAAATACACACACATATACACACACACTATGCAGTATCTATAAAATACACACACATATATACACACACTATGCAGTATCTATAAAATACACATTATATATACACATTATATATACACATTATATATATTATATATATATATATATATATATATATATATATTATATATACACACACACTACACACACACACACACAAATTTATTTGTAAGAAATATGCCTCTACTTGTCAGAGATCTTTCATTCTAATGCTTGATTTTGTTTTAAACTATTTTCAAACTTAACATTGCTTTCCATGAAATGGAAAGTATGAAGCATTAAAGTTTACAGCCTCACTGCGACGTCATATTATACAGGGCAGGGATGCTGAATTGTATACAGGGAGGAGGAGGGGGAGCGCGTCCACCTGCACACACTTGGTTACTGAACAAATGTTTTAGACTAAGCGGCTGTCTTAGGCGATCCATATGCAGTGCCCAAGAGCTTCATGATTTTGCCATAAAAACTGCAGAATTCCTACTAAAACCATGCCTCTACTAGACAATACATGTGGACCCAGCCTTTGGACATGCAATTTACAGCAATGTCACAGAGGCCCATGGCTCACTACATCACCAAGACACTTGATCCCTGTTAGTAAACTCTAGGTTAATGGTAAAATTAAGATTTTTATTTATTTTTTAAAATGTTATCAAAAATTGCCATGAAACTGTTTTTAGCGTTTCCTTTTTCCATTATGAACATTTTTACATAGGCGATACACCGGTTCAGCTCACAGGGACAAGGCTACCAAGCTTTTGTGTCCCACATGAAAGGTGTATACCACTAGAAAATAGAGCAAACGTAATCGAAATAGGACGAGGTTTGTTCTAGTAAAGTCTAAGGGTCGGCTGTGGCTACACTACAGAGTACACTTTTTCCCAATACCTTGACAGATACCTGCAAATTAAATTAATAAAAAATTAAGTGTGAACCCAGCATAAACTGCACATGCTTTTTTATATTCCTTTTCTCTGCCAGGGCTGTTGAGTTGGAGTCCATTTTGGTGGAGTCGTTATGAAATGGACCATCTCACAAAATATATAATAAATTGGTACAGTTCAATGCAGTGCCAGGAGCAACAGGAATTGGGTCCGGCCAATGATACTGCTCCCATATCTTCAGCCTCATCACATGATTAATTTAATTCAGAAAAGTATTTGGATGACATGGAGCAGGCAAAGCACTGCCGCAGGGGAAAAAAGATTCCGCTTCCGTAGCAAACAGATTGACCAGATTTTAGCTAAATTTTTTACCTGCTCTCAAAGTAGTAGAAGAGTTCAACCGTTCATCAGAACGGACACTGCCTGAGGCAATTCTTTTATACCCTGATATTGTTAGAGATGTTGCCCCTGTGGTCACCGCTTTGCCACAAACCCAAGTTAGTGTAGAGAGGCCGTTCTCTAGCCTGGAAATAATGAGATCAGACTTGAGGTCATCTATGAAGGATCCGATGGAGGCGATACTATTTCTCAGAACAAAGGACGTTTTTTTTTTGAAAACGGTTTTCCCCACTTACTTCAACGTTTTGCATATTTACATGGTAACAATGTTTTGAACTTGTGACTTTCAGGCTCCACATCTTACCATCCACTACAGCTTTGAATGAGAGACTACCATCATTCTATAGACAATCATCTTGACTTGCAACTATATAGAATCTGTTTAGTTCTGCAGATTCTAGTCACGTAACTGCATTGTTACGGTTTTGCTCCTGGTGGTGAATCAATCTTTTTCTTCTTGTTAGTATACATTACAACCTGTTGTCACATGCCCTAATAGCTCAGTGTGTTATTAAGTTGATGTCCAAGCAAAAAGGTCACTGGTTTAAATCGTGGAGCCATGAAGAAGATTTCCCAAGAAAAGAGAAACCGCATCATCCAGCTCATGGATAGCTTCTCTGGGCCAAGAAAATTGCCAAACTGCATCATGTGAGGCCCTGACAGCTGGAAGAATATGAAACGAAATCCATCCATTCATTCCAAAGCCAAGAGGTGACGTCCAGGCCAAATATCAGAGTCAACAAGTCACTCATCACAAGGTCCATCAATTCTGGGGCGACAGACACGGCAGTGGAGGCGGCGCGGAGGCTTCGTAAGAGTGAGATCACAGACATCCATGCAAGCACCGGGCATTACATAAGTCTGGAATGATGGCCCGAAAAAAGGTGAAGAAACTGCGACTTCAACCATGTCATAAGAAGCGTCGGCGAGAGTTTGCAAAAAAGTACAAAAAATGTAAGATTGGAAACAGGTGATTCAGAGCGATGAGATGAAAGTCAGTAGACCGGGCACTGATGGGGGCCAATGGGAAGAATCAAGGGAAAAGGAAGCCGATTATCTGAGAAATTGAAGGAATTGTCAAGTTCGGTGGAGGAAGCCTGATAATATGGGGAGGGGTCACAGCCAAAGATGTTGGATACTTGACTAGGATCAATGATGATCTCAATGCTGAGCTATATGTGATTATCCTACAAGATGAGTTACTTTATATATACTCGAGTACTATTGGTATGAAAAGGACGACAGTGTTCCAGCAGGACAACGACCTGAAGCATACATCAAAGGTTGGAGAAGGAATGGTTCAATGACATATATGGGCCTCCACAATCACCAGATCTCAACCCAATCCAACACTTGTGAGTAGAGTTGAAGAAAAAGCTGTATTTGTATCCAAGTCCAGTCTAAACCAACATTGGGAACGTATAGAAGAGACCTGGGATCAGATTCTGGTCAACACCTGATTGAATCTGATTCAGAGCCCAGAAGGATTTAGGCAGTATTGAAAACCAAAAGGTGGATTTACCAAATACTAACAAAATGATAAAAAATTAACATTTTGATTTTTAGGAGCAAAACAGTAACAATGCAGTTACAGGAAAGAATCTGCAGAACTGAGCAGATGCTAAATACTTGCAAGTCAAATTTTTGTATAAGATCGGTAAGATGACTGTATATAAAATTACAGGAGCTTCATGTACAAAGCTGTAGTGGATGGAGAGATATGGAGCCTGAAAGTCACAAGATCAAACCATTGTTACCCTTTTGCTTGTCATGGTCTGTTCTACCTAAATAGCTTGATTATTGTATCATAAGGTGATAAAAAGCCGGATGTAACCATTTTACTACAGTAAAGTTATCACTTAAACATGCGTCGTGTATGAGGGAGTCAGGAGTCTGAGGTTTGGGAAATTGAGGAGTCGAAGTTGGAGCTTTGGATTACCGACTCCACAGCCCTGATATTAGCCCAAACTACAGGTGAAATACAGCCCCCCAGCACAGACTATAGGGCTGATCTAGGTCTGGAAGACCCAGCAGCTCCTGCGGTTATCAGGCACCAGTGATCATGATCGCAGGAGATGGAAGCCTGAAGGCTACCTGCTGAGCCGTATACACAGTGCTCATAGAGAACCACGAGGAAGGCAGAAGCCGTAATAATCCATCTCTACATTCTTTCTAGAAAATCTGACCATTACTTCTGCAACGGCATGATTTCTGTGCAGCTCCCGACTTGCAGGAAAGTTCCAGAACATCCCTGCAGAGCTGCTTGAAAACTGCTTGAGAAGGTGAAGTTGTTTGGTGGCCCACAAGTGGTTAGAGACTGCAAGCAGACATCATGGAGCTGCAAGAAGTAATACAGAAAACATCTTGAAAAGAAAAGAAACTACTAACTGGCAAACAAGAAAACCCCTTCAGAAAAAATTAGCCAAGGTCATTTACATTGAGGAACGCTTTGTAGCTTTCATCTAACTGCTGTGGTGAAACATCTGCCCTATCGGGGGTACATTAATCTTCATCCCTGTTGTCCTGGTCCCTTATGAGGACAAAATGTGTTAGGATGTTCAGCATCAGAGTTTACTTGGGTCTTCTCCAGATAGGGCAAGGTATCCAGACGGGGTAACCCTTAAAATGCTTAAAGGGGTTGTCTCGCTACAAGGATTGCTGCTTTTTATGTTAAAGATCTTGCAAAAACAAGTCACTTTGCAATATGTGTCTATTAACCCTGCCCTACCTATTCTGAGATATCCCCTCTTGTATGGGCTGCATCAGCTCCTCCGGTCGCTATAGCTATAGACCTGTTTGATCTCCCCTGATAGGCTGCCAGCACTGGTTGCTATAACTACAGACCTGGCTTCTACTGCAGCCTAGTGGAAGCCAGTGAACACGCACTGAATTCAAAATTAAACCAAGAAAACAGGACTGAGGTAAGATGAATCAATGTAGTGAGACAACCCCTTTAAAGCTTTTAATAAGGCCAGTACAGGGCGAGTTCACTTCTCTACCCTTCCAGTCTCTCCTATTCCAGGCTCCAATCTTCCCTTCTTCTAGAGTCACCACTTGGTTAATGGTCTCATCATCATAGTGACCCAATAATTCAGCCAATACTTGATTGGATTCATATTTGCCTTTGGCCGTCATCTGCAACTTGTCATAGTGTGACCCCTGGGATGTCTAGGTGTGACAATTAGCTTGGACTCATTTTATTTGAGACAAGTACTTTATGGGGGAATAGTTTAAGTTCACTTATATATAATTGCAGAATGTTTTTTTTTGTTTTTAATTTTTTCTTTTTTTAATTTTTTTTTACACCATTCAAATTTCACACTTAACTTGTTGTTAGATTAATTCTACAGGTTATTACGGCCGTGTGGATACCTAATATGTGTAGGTTTTTTTGTGTGTGTAATTTATGCACAATTATTTATTAAATATTTATATTTCTTTTTTTTACTTTTTTTTTTTTTTTAAATCCCATGAAGGGATAACTTTTACCTTTTTTTTTTTTTTTCCACTTAGTAATGTATTAGAATATTCATATATGCTAATACATTCTAATCTGTGTCAGTCTGACACAGGCAGTGATCTGGACAGCACACAGTGTGTCCTGGTCACTGGCTTCATACACAGACAGCTCAGGGGCCACTTTAGTTCCCCAGGGCTGACTGTGCAGCCGTTCCCCGGGCTCCGTCAGGTCACCGGGCCTTCCGATCACCCGACAGAGCAGGGGAACCCTTTGATTGTGCTGTGGTAACGCACCGCCACAATCAAAGGGTTAAAGCACCAGGTTGCGGGGGTTTCCTCCGCTGCCCGGTACTCGCAGGAGATGCTCTGGGATCAGGGCTGTGTAGTACGGGCGCCGCAAACCCCGAAGTCTACAGCTATGCCAAAAGACGTCGCTATAGAGCAGTGTTTCTCAACTCCAGTCCTGAAGACCCACCAACAGGTCAAGTTTTCAGGATTTCCTCAGTATTGCACAGGTGATATAATTATTGTCAGTGCATTCTGTGAGAGATCCTGAAAACATGACCTGTTGGTGGGGCGTGAGGACTGGAGTTGGGGACCACTGCTGAGAACGAACGACCCGCACCAGCCGATGTCAAAAGTTGTCGCGCGGCCGTTAAGGGGTTAAAGGGAACCTGTCAGGTGGTTTATACTGCCCTATGTGACAGCAGGATGTGATAGAGGATGAGCTCAGTTATAAAGGATTAGATCATTAGGAGCAGGAGTGCAAAAGCAGAGAAACTATGGATAGGGCAACGTAACCCCATCACGCCACAGCCAGTTTTGGATCGAAAGATGCAGCCCCATTTTCCAAATCTGACAATTTATGTGGGAATAACTTTTTAATACTTTTACTTCTTCATGTGATTCAGAGAATGTATTCTCGTGACATACTGTACTTTAGGATAGTAAGACATTTTTGGCCATACAATTCTTGTTTATATGCGAAAATATGTTTTGAAAATTTTGAAAAAATGTGACATTTTCAAAGTTCAAAAATGTCTCCATCTAAGACCGGTATACTACACAAAACAGTTTAGAATAGCATTTTCTAAATATCTACTGTTTGTTATTTTTAATGCCTTTTTTTTTTTTTTCTTTCTTACAACATAAGGACCAAATACCACACTAGAGGGTGATTCTGATCAGGGTGGTAGTGTGCCCCCTGTGATGTATACCGCTGCCAGTCTATATAGTCTGCGACCGTCTTCTACATGTTCAGTATCTGCGGTGCCCAGTAGTTAATAAGTATTGGTAAAATTATATCTGCATAGAAAGCATAATCCACAGCTGCACAATTTACTGTCATTACTGTAAAGCAGAAGGAATCACTTTCTCATGAATATATATAGGATTTATGTCTAGTCCATGCTTTATACACTAATACACAGCATTGCTACTTCTAGTAAGCAGGCCGATGATTCTCTCCCAAAAAGATTTAAAAAAACCTAATTACAGCTGAGAAATACACACGTCCGGGGAATTGGTTAATGATGCAAAATACAAAAGGAGACCTATTACAAAAGGACGGATCACAAAATCTGTAGAAGACAGACATTGTGCTAAATAAAATAGACAAAACTACGTATTATCCAGGCCATTCAACAGTCCGGCAGATGGACTGTGGCAAATACAGCAGAGGTCTGGCACAAATGGCAGAAAGCCGGCATCCATGGCACGCACCAGAGCGGCGAGGTGACACTTAACAGTTTAGAAAATTAGACATTGCAGAGACCTAAAACGTGCCCAATGTATTAATGGAATGGAACCTGATTTTGGCACAGAATACTGGTAGGCAACCCAAAAGATGGGCAAGGGAGCGTCCATCATGTCTACACAGCTCTCAACATCCAGACTATTTTCAGTTTTTCTATTCTTTCTCATCCCAACCTTGCATGAACCATCATTTTTTTAAGTTTTGGCACCATAGCTATACAAGAGCTTGTTTTTTTTGCAGGGCACATTTTTATAGCACCATTTAACCACTGTATAATGTATGGAGGAATTAAAGGGGTTTTGCCAGGACGTGCCTTATCTGCTGAGAAGCAAGTGTAAACAAGCCATGATGAGCTGAGAGAGAGAGAGAGAAACACAGCCAGAGCACAGAGCCGTGCATAGGGGATCGTGTGCAATGTTCACTCAAATAATCAAACTACAACTAGTGGATTCTGTATACAAAGACAACACCTTTTCTCCACAGCAGCTTGAAAGCTTCTTTATGTTCTCTGTCATCAGATAAAGCAGGGATCTACTCAGATAATCACACTACACCTAGTGGATTCTATATACAAAAGACAACATATTTCTACCCGGTGCCTTGAAAGCTTCTTCAGCTCCCTATCAGATAAGAAGTGTGCTCTGCGCAAGCCCGCCCAGCAGCTCTTGTCACTCTGCCTGGTCGTATCTAATAGAAGCTTTGAAGTAACCAAGGGCAGGTAAGGCAGCCTGTAGCTCTCTCAGGCTGCAATTTTTGTAATCGCATATATTTAGAAAAGTGATTAAATACCCAGTTTGGAGGCTCCCACGTCAACATTACATTGTGGCAAAACCCATTTAAGAACAACAGGTTTATATATAGTTTTCCTTGTGTTTTACAAACAAAAAACTAACATTAACATTCCTTGAGACCAATAACTTAAAGGGAACCTGTCCCATAGTTTATTCCCCTATTGCTGAGGGCAGCACAAGCTCGTGTCAGACATGTGGTTTCCAGCGCTGTGTCCCTTATTCTGTAAGATGCAGCAGTTTTGCAAGATTTAGTAATCACATATGAAGTTTTAAGCCAGAAAAGAGTCCAAAAAATAGTCCGTTTTTTCATACCCCGCCCACCTCAAATGATAAACCTATTACTTTAAATAGGGAGAAACATGTGAATAACTGTCAGTGGGCGTGGCTAGCCTTTGGGGGGAGGGGCTAACACCAGCTCATGAATAAGATTTATGGGGTAAATGCTCTAAAACTGCAGCATCTTACAGAATAAGGGACACAGCGCTGGAAACAGCAGGTCTGACACTAGCTCGTGCTGCCCTCAGCAAGGGAGGCATAACCTATGTGATAGGTTCCCTTTAAAGGGGTTTTCTCACCATGCAGCCACAGGCGTCTTCAGACTCACACTTCCTGTTTAGGCTGTGGGTGGTTCGAGCACAGTGATTGGAATATCAGCTCGGCTGTGCAATGGCTCATTTCTTGAGGTCTAGTTTTAACGGTACCAATATGGAGCACACCCAACTTCTTGAACGCATCTTATTTCATTTTTGCTGTGAGGCGGGTGTTGTGTGTGTGATGGGGGAGTTGCGAACTATGTGGGATAAACATGATGCACTGCTTCACACTCCCTCAACGATGTTCTGACTTACAAATGTATCATGGCGCACTAAAGGGTTAATAGTGTCACATTTTGGATTCAGATTCGCCCAAATTAGCCGGAATCTATAAGCACACCCAGCAACCAATCGGTGATCTGCCAGTCAGACTGGCAAAACGAGGGGTATTATTCATCTTAAATGTGGGCAACAGCCGACCCAAATACAAAGCACAATGCTATTTAGATCTGACAGCTTACACAGCGTGGGCCACAATTAGAAATTTGTCGCATCTTCTGCCTCTAAAACATTTAGGGTACGCCCACACGGCATCGTACAAAGTATTGCTGGTTTTGTGAACGAAAAAAAAAAAAAACACCCGTCCAATGAATATTTTGAACTGAAAGTTTTTTGTCTGTTCTCATTTTTTGTCACCAATTCGTGCACTGATTTTACGTCAGATTTTAGTCAGTTTTCAGACTGTTTTACAGCAGAAAAGTGTAATGAGCGCAATGCATTCATTATTGGAGCAAGAAACTGATTTTTATTACTTCACCCAGTAGCCAGGCCTTAAAGAGAATCTGTCGCCAATTTTTTTTTTACTTATCAAATCAAGCCCCTGATCCTTATGCTTTTCCTCTCAGTCGTTTTTATTTCCTGATTGTAGGTTTCTCTATTCGGCGTCTATATATGATTGTGGGGAAGACATTCTTGCTTGCACTGCTTTAACAGCAGTCAGAGAGATACTTTACAGCAGCTTCATGCACATAGGATTCTTAAGACAGATTCTGTCCCATAGACTTGTATAGGAGAGTTTTCACTGTGAAGGGAGGGGAGAGGGGGAGCTGTGACATCTCCTTTTGTGATTGCTAGATTCTGTGTTATCTGTACACATTGGTGTCTCCTTTCAGTTTGAACCTCTTTATGCTGATAATTTAGCAGACAACTGAGAATCTCTCTCTACAGAACAGGAAGTGTCAGACTTATTAGGCTTAGTGGCCAAAGTGCAGGACTTAAGAATTATTAAAAAAAACATTGAAAGTGATATGGAAAAAACAAAAACAAAAATTCTTTAAAAATGTGTTTAACATAAAAATGTGAGTTAAACAATAAGTCATTTTTTGATGACCCATTCCCTTTAAGCTTGCAGCGGCCATTTTGGTTACATGGCAGCCAGATGTATCCTTGCTGATGCACCCTCTCACATCCAGACCAGGAAGGAAATTTGGGAACCTTCATGTAAACAAGTCCACAAGGACCTGAGGTAACACATCCACTATAGGTGGGACCCAGATCTGCCCAAAAATTTGTGCAATGATCTGTTCAGTTTTGAGTTGACTTCAATACTAAATTTTCAGACGGGTGAAGCTACATGTTCCAACTTTTTCGGTTTTGAAAACTGCCCAGCAGAAAAACCGAGCAGTGTAGACTACAGGGCAGATTTTGTATTGAGGTCTAAGGGGAAGATGTACAGTCTGCTTCAAAATCCGACTGTGTGGACATTCCCTTAGACCTCAGCAAATAAGGAGACAATATTGATAAACCTGCCTGGGCGTGTTAATCTGGCTTCAAGATAATCCCATTAACGCTGCTCACACTGCATGGTAATCTTCTCTAAACCAATTTACAGAATCAAACCATTGCTTTCTATGCAAACATAAAGGAGGATCCTTCACTATGACACCAATATACTGTCAGAATTCACTTATATACCCCGTTTCCCCCAAAATAAGACCGTGTCTTATATTAATTTTTGTATCTAAAGATGCGCTGGGGCTTATTTTCAGGGGAGGTCTTATTTTTCCATTAACAAGCAAGCATTTATTAATATACTGTAGTACTAGTCACAAACTTCAGCATAACCAGCCAAACTGACTTCCATCAAGAATTTCTTGTGACTATTTCCATGTACAACAATCTATGGTACATTTACCATGCCATCATCTTCTGGATCATCATCATCATCACTCTCCAAACCCCGAGTTTCATGTGTCTCCATTTCTTTTAGAATCATTGGCCCCAATCTCTTGTGTCTAGTAATAGCACTATCCTATAAGCTTCTCTTGTCCAGGTAGCCTGCAACACAATGTAAGACCTAAGGGCATGTCCCCACTGCACGTGTTTTCCGCCCGCGGTCCGGCGGTAACACATTGAGCTAGCACTATCTTCTGTCCAGTTTCCGGATGGAATCTGTGCAAGCCAACGTGAAGCGGGAGGGCTCATCGCGGAGAAAAGCCGTCCCCCCGACAGCCGTGGGGACGGCCGCAAAACAGGACAAATACCGGCCGGCAATCGGCCGGTGCCGTGAGAACGCGCCCTAAGGGTATGTTCACAAGATGTACTGTACGTGCCGCAGTATATTGTGTGTTTTGGGAGCTTGCACTAATAAGGGAGTACTCCCGTGGCGCGGTGGGGGCAGCAGCCCGCCAGCCCTGTAGATATGCATTACCCGTGGCGCGTATTTGCCGCAAGTAATTGACATGTCACTTATCTCCCCACGCATACAATACGATCGTCTTGTACGAGCCGGGAGAGGAGGCGTAATCCATAGTTCTCTATGAGAACTGTGGATTACCGTAATGACTGGGACGTATCTTGCCCCGTATTTAGCGCAGTACCGCGCGAGATACGTCCCAGTTTAAGCCGTGTGAACATAGCCTAAGGGTCTGTTCACACAGCGGTTTTTTAAAAGGTCTTTGGGTACGTTTTACGTACCAGACAAAAGGGACCCAAAGACGCATTTAACAATGTTTCAGGCAGATCTCATTGATTTCAGTAGAAAAAACGTATCATCGTCCACACAATACATTTTTTACATACATTTTGTAATGCGTCAAACGGATGCATTCAGGGAAGTGACATGTCAATTCTTGATCCGTTTTTCGCATGTTATATCCCCATAGTAAACAATGAGATACGTTTTCGAAGGCTCAAAAACGTACCATACTTTCTGGTGTGTCATGGGATGTGGTTTACACCTCTGAAAAACATATTGGTTCTGAATTTGAAGGTCTAATAATAAGGTTTTATTGATTAATTTAAAGAAAATGTATATAAAAACAGATCCGAAAAACGCATTGAAGACGTACCCAAATACATATTGCAGATGCGTTTTTGGATGCCATTTCAGACTGATTTTCAATACGTTAATAAACGTATTGAAAAAAAGGTATCGGACAGGTATCCACCCGCCATATGAACATACCCTGCAATACACCCTACGATAGAGAGAGCTATCATTACCCCCTCTCCCTCTTCTCCGACGCGTACTGCGCGCCAGGTGAAAGAAGAGACATGTCACTTCCTCCCAGCTCTTACGCGCCGGGGATAATGAGTGAATGGGGCTGCACACTGCTTTTAGAAGTACTTGCTGACCAGAGCGCACTTCTAAAAACACCCGGCGTATTGCGGCGTGCATAGGTATACGCCGCAGGACGCTGTGTGAGCATAAAAGTAACACAAAAAGTGAGGCAGCATTTTTTTTTTAAACACGTTACTATGACGGCCACCAAGGCAGAAACCCGGTGGACCGCATTGTAGTCAGTGGGGTCCGTTGTGAGCTATTGGTGGTCAGCACCAGCAACAGGAGGAGGTTCTGAACAATGCAGTTGTGAACCAGGCCTAAAAAAATAGGTCCAGTTTTGCTTCATGGGTGCTTTGCCTTCCTCTGGACTAGCAAAGGAGGATAACGGGCTAAAGCCAATTTCAGGTCTTGGGTGAGGATGGGGGGGGGGGGGGGAGGGCGTCTGTCCTTTATTCTGAATAAATCCTTGTCTAAACAACTCATATCCAGAGTACTTCTACTTTAATAAAGGAATCCCAGCCTCTATTGATCTACCATGTTTCCCCAAATATAAGACATCCCCCGAAAATAAGACCTAGTGCAATTTTTTTCAAGTTTAGAAACATAAGGCCTTCCCTGAAAATAAGACCTAGCGGCAGTCATTGCTATAGCTCCCCCCAATGCCGTACATTAGCGTTAGCAGATCATTTAGATAGGCTTACAAACATTACCATGTTATGCCTATAATTATTGCTACAAAAAAAAAAAAAGTATCCAATATTTAAAGGGGTTGTATCATTTCATTAAATGGTCTTCAGAATAAGGGGACAGTGAAAACAAGTAACTTTGCAATTGGATGTCATTAGCAAAGCTGTCTTGTATTCACAGTATTCCTTATCTTGTGTTTTTGTTTACACTTATATCCAGTCTTGGTCGGATCCCTCCTCCTTGCATTTCACTAGCTGAGAGCTCATTTACATTCTGTACAGCCCCCGGTCATATTCACAGGAGCGAGCATTCCTGTCTCTCTCACTCAGAGTAAGGGACCGTCAAATTTTCACTTTATACAGCCAGAATAAACCGAATAACATTGAAGGGCTTACACAATCAGGACACAGCACAATTTGTGTCGATCCCTGCCTGACTCAGAGTTAGGGGCCGTAGCATTTTCTCTCTTTACACCTAGCAGAAACAGACTGCAACAGATTCTACAATGAGAAAACCTAACAGTTTTGTCCCGGTGCCTAACTCTCCTGCATAGAAGGGTGATCTGTGCGGTTCATAGAGTAACACATCTCCAGCTGTGAGAGGAGAAGAGTGCTCAGTCTAGATTGAATGCAGTCTGTGGTATGTATACAGCTCTTATACAATAAGACTGCATAGGGAAAGACAGTGACATGTGGACTCAGAGAGGAGGGGGGAGAGGGGGGGGAGGAATATCGGGAGCCAGCATGCACAGTGAAAGGGTGATGATTTCACCCAGCTGGGAGGGGAAGAAACTCCCCTGCATCTCCAGAGTTGAGAAGCTGAGAGCAGTGTGAATCAGCCGAACTAAGGAAGCGATTCCTATACACACATCAGTATATTTATTCATAGGTACAGTGTATAATATTCTATCCTATACCAGAGTACAGGACAGCTACAGTACACACTTCTTCCAGCTCCACAGTCTTCACTGCAGATTTCTTTCCACTGTAAACTACAATTGGCAGACAAACACTTGCTATTTTTATAACCTCAAAACAGAAGGCCGAATGCAATCCACACAAGTCAATAGATCTCTGCGCTGCAGACTTGAATGGCTTCCAGTAATCTCAGTGCTCTCAGGTGACTTGCATAGGAAGCGGGCAGCACACTGGCGTCGGCTGCCTGTGATTCTGCGGAGGTCCCACTGGAGGGACTTCTCAGGTTTGTCATAAACTAGAACACTCTTCAGATGAAGTGGTCGGAGCTGTAAGAGGTTCTCACAATACAATCACTTTTTGAATCCAGAAAGTTCTGTCAATCCAGGAAGGTAACTAAATGCACCGAAATCTTCAATTGGGCCCAGACCAAATGCATCATCTACCGGCTCTAGTGCACGCAGACACTGGGAGTCAAAGAAGGCCCCGTTCACAGCCTGGTTTTTTGGCCTCAGGATATCTTAACCCCTTCCTGACGGACGGTCAGAATAATATGACTAAGTTTTATCCTTCTCACCTTCTGAAAGCCATAACTTTTTTTTATTTTTCCATCTAAATTTGACGTATGAGGGGGTTTTATTTGCAGGGGAAAAAATGTAGTTTCTGTGGGTTTTCTTTTTTACAATAAAAAAAATTCTAATTTGGGGCAAAAAAGGGAAAAAAAATTTACGTGCGCCATGTTTGTGGGGATTTTTTTTTTTTTTTTTTTCCCCTTCTTCTGGGTTCTTTTTATTTTACGTTTGAAAAATCCGGCAAACCAAACTGCAGATTTTTTTAGCCTGTTTTGATACCGTACAAAAATTCCAAACATTTTCTATTTTTGAAATTTGCGCCACGACACTATTTTGTGCGACCAATAACTTTTTTTGTACTTACACCTACGGACGTGAGTGAGGGGGCATTTTTTACGTTCTGAAGTGTACGTTTTATTGCTACCAGATTGGATTGAATGCAACTTTTTTTCATCACTTTTATTCCAATTTTTACAGGACGTGAAATGGCCAAAAAACACGCAATATTGGCATTTGGAATTTTTTGCTTCTATAGTGTTCAGTGTATGGGATAAATGAGGTTATATTTTAATAGATTGGACTTTTTGGGATGCGGCCATACCAAATATGTATATATTTTTTTTATTTGAAAAAGGGGAAAAAAGGGGGGCAATTTGAACTTTTAATACTTTATTTTTTTTACACATTAAAACTTTTTTTTTTTTTTTTTTTTTTTAAATTTTAGTCCCCCAGGGCGCAAAACCCTGGGAACGTCATTTATCTTTTTATTGTATATGCAATGAAAAGGTGTTCAAAGATGGCGGTTTCCCCACTTCCTACTCCCCCCTCACAACCGCCAGGTGCAATTGGCTGCAATTAGCTGCTAACACCCGGTGGTTTTAAAAACCCCATTTCCCCGCAAGGTGTACCCTTATGTACAGTCAGAAAAGGGGTTAATGACCACCCTGTGTCTTGAGGGCAGATAGATCGTGTTCTATGTGGGCAGTAACATCAAGAGACTGATGCCTACAGAGGAGGTTTGTGGCTTACAGCGCTGCTACTGCTGTAGTTAACAGCTCCGTTCCTAGTGCAGTCTCTGGACGCCTCCGATCCCCACCATTTAACACCTTGATCTGTGACCGCAGCATAATCAGAAGGGATTCCCCTACTCCATCGGGTCACCAGGACTCCCAGTGCACAATAGAGCTTGGGGAATATCTATTCAGTCAGCCTTGGGGACCTAGAGTAACCCCATGGCAGTCTGTATAGGAAGCCTGCTGTCAGGGTAACACACTGTGTGTTACCCTGACTGCAGCCCGTGTCATACGGACACATACAGGAGTCTGCCGATACAGTGTAAAAAAAAAAAAAAAAAAAAAAAAAAAATAGTTAACCCTTAATGGGATTAAAAAAAAAAGTCAAAATACAGAAATTAAAATACACATGACAAATCTAAAAAATTACTGAGCAATACACTAAACACGAAAAACCTACACATTAGTTATCCACATGACTGTAATACTTTATATCTAATCTTTTTATTTAGTGTGAAATGTGAATGGAGTTAGAAAAATGTAAAAAGCATGCAGAAATATGCTGATTTTTATGTTCACACTGCAAAAAATTAAATGCACTGATGTATATGTAAACTCGAACTATACCCCCTCAAAAATACAACTTATCCCGCATAAAACAAGTCCTCATACAACTGCGTCATTGGAAAAAAAAGTTAGAAAAAATGAGTCATTAAAGGGGATGTCTCACTACATTGATTCATCTCACCTCCGTCCTGTTTCTTGGTTTCTTTTTTGAATTCAGGGGCGTACTTACTGGCTACTATTGGCCTACAGCAGTGTTCCCCAACTCCAGTCCTCACGCCCCAACAACAGGTCATGTTTTAGGCTCTCCCACAGAAGCACTGACCCTAATAAATCACCTGTTGGCAGCATAAAATTAAATCACCTGTGTAATGCTAAGGAAAGCCAGAAAACATGACCTGTCGGTGCGGCGTGAGGACTGGAGTTGGGGACCCCTGGCCTACAGTGACGAGCTATTCTCTGTGAATAATTGACGACATGTCGCTTATCTCCCTGCGCGTACAATAGGATCGTATTGAATGCGCGGGGGGACGAGGCGCAATCCATAATTCTCTGATTACTATGGATTACCGTAATTTCAGCACATATCTCGCCCCTATAAGAGCGCAAATACGCGGTGAAATGCGTGCCGAAATTATCCCGTGTGAACATAGACTAAGTCTATAGTCAGCGTAAAGGGAGTTAATGTGTGTTGTGTGGGGTTGTGGTGTGTGTGTGTGTGTGTGTGGTGTTTTGTGTGTGTTATGTGTGTGTGTGTGTGTGTGTGTGTGTGTGTGTGTGTGTGTGTGTGTATATATATATATATATATGCGCTCAGCGAGGGTAAGTGAGTGGTGAGTCCACCGATGCAGAGCGCCACCCCAGCTCATGGCCACACTACAGCCATGCTGTGACTACGACCTGAACGTGCCATGCAGCCTTTCCCCAACACTGGGACAGGGTAAGCAGAGTCCCATCACTGGATGGCATTCATGACGACTCTACTACACTGCTAGAGGCAAGGTTAAAAGGGTTTTCTCAGTTTGCAAAAGCCCTTATGAGGCAAACACATAGGTCACCAGCACAGCTCTCCCCCATTCATATCTATAGGAGTTTCCAATACATCCAAGGACACTCACTCGGGTACATTCCTAACCCCCATAGAAATGAATGGAGAGAACTATACAAGCACAGTCCTCATCCTGTACTCTGGGATCAGCTAGAAGCTTGCTTGTGCATCTCTCACCCATTCCTGTCTATGAAGGTAGAAAGGGGGGGACACACATCGGGGCCCCTGAGGTAGCGCCAGTAAGGTGAGAAACGCATTGAAGGCGATTATACTATAGACGGTGTCATAAGGTTTTAGCTCTTTTAAGACTTTTGTTTTATTCAATAAAACCTTGTTTTAGCCCCAATCTTCGTCTCACTGAGGTGCACTATAGATGAGCGCCAGGGCCCGGATTTTTTCTTCGGCCTTCATACTGTAAGCGCCCGCTGCCGCGCTTCTTGCGGCTTTGGAGTGGAGACCCGCGGCTGCCGTGCCAAGACTTGGACGGAGTCTACCTATGTGCTTATGAGAGTTGTGCCTCTAGAATACACACACAACCTGATCAGGTGAGCGTGCTGCTGGCTGTTCACCATTAGGCCATGTCCACACAACTTGGACATGGTTTTGGACGAGGTTTTGGGAGCGGAAATGCGTTAAACAAGAAGTCATTTTTGAGGACACATTCCCTTTAAATCTAACAGAGTAGTCCTTATACAATAATGGTCCAAAGGACAGAATCGCTTCAGACTGGCCACAGTGTAAAAGTCATACCTGTAGCAACAAATACACAGGAAATTATGTAGATTTTGGTACAGATTTGCCACTGAATTTTAAAACAGTTTAAGTTTAAACATTATTTTGCTTAAAAGGAAACCTGTCCAGAGGTTTATTTGCCCTATCAGAGAGCTGAATGTAATAGAGGAGAGAAGCTGAGCTCTGTGATATATAGGGTTATATGATAGAGGAGAGAAGCTGAGCTCTGTGATATAATAGGGTTTATATGATAGAGGAGAGAAGCTGAGATCTGTGATAAAATAGGGGTTATATGATTGGGAGAGAAGCTGAGCTCTGATATAAAATAAGGGTTATATATGATAGCGGAAGAGAAGCTGAAGCTCTGTGATATATATGGTTATAAATAGAGAGAAGCAAGGCTCTGATATATATAGGGTTATATGAATAGGGAAAAAGAAGCCCGAGCTCTGTGATATATTGGTTATATTTTAGGAAGAAGCGACTCGATATATAATAGGTTATATTTTAAAAGAAGAAGCTGAGCTTGTATGATACATAGGGTTATAGGATAGAGGAGAAAGCTGAGCTCCTGATATATATAGGTTTATATGAAAGGAGAGAAGCTGAGCTCTGTGATATAAAGGTTATATTTAGAGAGAAGCTGGTGATATATAGGGTATTAATGATAGAGGAGAGAGCTGAGCTCTGTGATATAATAGGGTTTATATGATAGAGGGAGAGAAGCTGAGCTCTGTGATATATAGGGTTATATTCTAGAGAGAAAGCTGGTGATATATAGGGTTATATGATAGAGGAAGAGAAGCTGAGCTCTGTGATATATAGGGTTATATGATAGAGGAGAGAAGCTGAGCTCTGTGATATATAGGGTTATATTCTAGAGAGAAGCTGAGCTCTGTGATATATAGGACAATGTTGTTTGGAGCAGGATTTCTAAATAAAAAGCAAAGGGGGGGTGGGGGGGGGAATCAAACCAAAAGGGAAACTGCTACTAACCCCATCCACAAACAGTGAACATAAACTTGTATTCAGGAAAGTGTTGATATAGAATGGAGAGAGTTTGCTGAGCTTGCACAAAGCTGTTCGGAGGGTGTACAGAGTACAGTGCCTATTGATATGCCAACCCTTGAAAGAAATTCATCCACATACAGTACAAACAATCCAATTCACATCCATGAAACAGATTTTCAAATGCAGAAATATTGGTAACAAATCTGCTGCATGTGAACAGACCCATTGAGTGGAGTGACTGCTACACACATAGGGTTATCTACTCACCTAGTTCTTCAGAAGGACTATATCATATTTAACATATTTTATCTACTGTTAAAGCCACCACCATGAGAGGACTAGCGACGGTGAACACAGCATCACTGAATTGTGAGCTGCAGTATCAAAGGAGAGATGTCAGCCTCTTGTGCATGCCCCAATGACTGGTGAGAGACTAAAATATTTCATATCTATCCATCTGCACACACACCACCATGCAAAGTTGATATTCTCAAACAAAGTAATGAAACAAGAGCCAACAGTAGTGGAGGGTCTACACCACAGGTGTCAAACTGCGGCCCTCCAGCTGTTGGGAAACTACAACTCCCATCATGCATTTGTATAATCTATAACAGTGGGCATGATGGGAGTTGTAGTTTCCCAACAGCTGGAGGGCCGCAGTTTGACACCCCTGGTCTACACCATCCACAAATGTCAGTGTCTCAATAACGTGTCATGTGGCCTTGTGCATCAATTACAGCTCGACAACGACGCCTCCTGCTGCTCACAAGTGGAGTTACTGACTGCTGAGGCGTGGCAGCCCACTCTACTTGGAGGGCGCCCCTCAGCTCATTGAGAGGTAGAGAGCTCCGAGCTTCTACAAGGCGAATCAGCTGATCCCACAGGTTTTCTAGAGGGTTCAGGCTGAAGAAAGTGCAGAAGCTTTTTTTGAGGAACCCAAGTCCCCAACATTCCCTAATGATGCAACCTTGATGAGCTGGAGCAGTGTCATCCCTGTGCTGTTCATGCAGAGGCACAATGACTGGATGAATGTTATTCCAGTAGTAGAGGTGTCGCTGTACCATCCAGTGTAGGGCAGTTCTGTACTGACTGCTCACACCTGCCCACAATGTAACCCAACCACCAAAAGCTTGCCTGGTGACAACAGTGGCTGATGCATAGCGCGCTCCTTGACGTCTCCAGCATCATTGGCGGCCAATATTTCTGCTCAGAGGGAAATGATACATATATCTCCATCCATATATATCCATCTTTGTACATTAATTATTCGCCCTCCATACATACCTTTTTTGATGACTTTGTAGGAATATTTATACCTAGATTGGATGACTTGATTATTTATTAGCCCTCTAATATTTTGACTAGTGTAGGGCATATATAGGGCGTTTCATCCAGCATTAGGTTCCTGGTGGAGTCCCCCTTACTAGAGCGGGTACTCCATTATCTACTAATAGGTAGGGTCTAGGTAGTCCTTGATAGGGATATAATAGGGTTTTCGCAATTGTTATTTTCAATATTTATCATTAAAAGTGAAGTTTTAGAATATTTTTTTTGTTGATGCAACATCCTCTATTATTGTTGTAGTTTGTTTTTTTTTTTTTTTTTTTAAGTGTGGAGGTTGCAGCTCTTCTATCTTCAGGATTGTTCTTCCTCAGAGACATTCGGGTATTTGTAGGTGTTAAACGATGGCTAAGACCTAACACAGATCAAAAATATTCTGCATTATACAGGGCCAACATGTGCCTTCTTTTGCCATGTTTATTGGCATGTGAGTGCATCACGTCAACCCCTCATGAGAATGAGCATTAGATTATTTTACCTATCTTTAGCACTGAAATTACGTGGCTTAGTTGACAAAACCTTTTAGGATACAATGTAATTGCTTTCTTCTCAGGGAGAAAAAGCATTGGTTTTTTTTTATGATATACAATTTCATTCTGGCCCAACGGAGGGCAAAAACACATTTCAACAGATTTATTATGACAAAAGGTGCAAGAATTCTGGCACAATTTTCATCAAAATACTGATTTGCGCCAAATTTACCACACATTTTAAACCTTTTTTAAGACACTCCTGGTTTTATCGCAGAAACCGTTTTGATAAATTTGCCCCACTACTTAGCTGCCACTGGGTAGATAGAGCCCTATGGATATGCTTTGTGTGTACATCACTAACCTGAAGTGAACAGGGCTTTCATTTGCTGGCAAAAGCCACAAAGATTAATTTGATCTGTATGAGTAGCTTTAAAACCAGCTTGCATTCAGCCTGTATCGGCAGCAGCATTTAAACCAGTTTCTTTCCCACTACTTCTGCCAGACGAGCAAATTAATAATGACCTTGAATGATCACATCCCCTGATAAACACTTGCAGCTAAGTATACAGAGGAAGCCTTATTTGTACAGTACGACAGCATCACAACAGATTATGCAGTACTATAAACGTACAGTAAGCAACTACATGAATGACCAGTTAAACCTACTCATCTTTATGTAACTCCAACACGACTCTGCGTTGTTATTTTTTTCATTTCTAAGATTAGGGCTCTCTTTTTTTCTGATCAGAAAGAAAACCAGTGCAACTGGAGGAGCCTGGAACAAGCCTATTAGGAACTTGATGTTAAATTAGTCAGTTTAAATGGAATGAGATGGGACATTTCAGTTGAAAAGCAAAAATCTACCAGGACAAGGGCACGAGTATAAAAATCAACATTTAATATTCAATAATTAGGGCTTGTTCACATGGAGTATAGACTGTTACAAGCACTTTTAGGATCCGTCTTGGGGTCCGCACTGTCGGTCCCCAAGACGGATCTAACAATTAGGGTGCTTTCACACTGTTAATTTTTTGTGCTTTTTTTGGATGCGTTTTTTGTGCAACAATTTATATCATTAATTGCTGTACCTTCCTGAACAAAAACGCATCAAAAACGCACCGTGTGAAAGCACCCTTAGCAGCGAGATTCTCACTGTGCTGAACACGGAGCGGCGTTCAGATGTGGGATCGCCGCTGCGTGTTTCAATCGCGCAGCTCGTGAACGCCGCTCCGTGTTCAGCACAGCGAGCAGTGAGAATCTCACTGCTAATTTTTAGGATCCGTCTTGGGGTCCGCACTGTCAGTCCCCAAGATGGATCTAACCATTAGCAGTGAGATTCTCACTGCTCGCTGTGCTGAACACGGAGCGGCGTTCACGAGCTGCGCTATTGAAACTAAAAGCGCTTGTAACACGGAGTGTATAGTCTGTGTGAACATGCCCTTAGGGTGTGTTCACACAGGGCAGTTTTTTTTTTTTTTTTTTATATGGATTTAAAACTTTTGCCTCCTTTACCTCCCTTAAAATTGACCAGATTTTAGTGCCGATTTTGCCTCATTTCGCTTTAGTCAACGTTGTAAAATCTGTCCCATGTGAAGTTACCCTCAGTGACAACTAGCGTCAGGGCTCATTTACAGAGTTGTATACCAGTCAGTAGCTTTATCTTTGTAAAAAATAAGACTCTACTGAACGCCCCATTTACTACATGTTTATAAAGCAAGTCTCCGTATCCAACAGGATGATGTGAAAAATGTAATTCAACGACTACTGCAGAGACCTACAGCGCAAATCCAGTCCAAATTCAATTAGGTTTGCCCTATTTACTATACATATACACATTCTGTATCGGATTCCCAAATATGGTAGAGCTGCATGGCCCCGCTGTTGAATCCTTGAGGACACCTCTATGGTATAAAACGGGGCCATAAACATGATGTATGTGGGACCGAACAGAGGAAAGAAGACATTTCCAAAATAACAAGTAGTCCTGCTCTGTCTCCGATTACAATATAGCACTGTTGGGCTATGTTCACATGGCATATTGCAGCACGTACCTGTGCGCACGGCTACACGCCAGCTCTTTCAAAGTATGCGCTGACCAGCACCTACTTCCCACGCTCCCATTGACGTATTCCCAAGTGTTTAAGTGCCAGAAAGAAGTGACATTTCCCAGTGTTCAGCCCGCGCTGGGGAATACGTCTGACCATCTTAACTCAATGAGTGCTAGCATTTTACTATATTTGCGTGCTGTATATAGGGCGTATTGCAGCGCAATTACGCCCAAAACTTCGTCCCGCAAATATGCCGTTTGAACATACCCTTACAGAAGAGTCGGCTTAGGCACCTTCTACCTGGCGGTGTCTATTCACTTCTGCAGGTAAGCATTAGCTAAATGCCAATACTGACAACATCCAGAGATAATTCCAGTCGGGTTAAAGTGCATAAATCGACTAATTATGACAAGGTTATGTGCCCCTCCTGTATCAAAACGCTACATGTAGCTGCTGGGAAGCGGCATGTACACAGCGCTATGAAACACCCACCTTCAGGCAACAGCTAAGTAACTCACGTGACTGCACCTCTCACATTTTGGTAAATATTGTATTATATCTTTTCATGGGACAACACTGAAGATATGACACTGATACAATGTAAAGTAGTCAGTGTACAGCTTGTTTAACCGTGTAAATTTGGTGTGCCCTCAAAATAACAACACGCAGCCATCAATGTCTAAACCTGTTGGCAACAAGCATCTCTAAGTGAAAATTGACAAATTGTGCCCAGTTTGCCATTTTTACTCCACTGTCATGTGACTCGTTAGTCTTACAAGGTCTCAGGTGTGTTAAATTTATTGCTCTCACACTCTTATATTGGTCACTGAAAGTTCAACATGGCGCCTCAGAATTATCTGAGGATCTGAAAAAAAGAATTGTTGCTCTCCATAAAGATGGTCTGGGCTATGAGAATATTGCCAACACCTGAAACTGAGCTGCAGCGCGATTACCATGACCATACAGTGGTTTAACATGTAGTGCTGTGGATTCGGTAAGCCAAAGTGCCGACTCCTCGATTTCACCAACTGCAACTCCTGACACAGACTTCCTCAAACATGGCGCATGTGTAAGTGATAACTATCACTGTAATAAAATGGTTACATCAGGCTTTTTTATCAGCTTATGATAGAATGATCAAGCTATTTAGGTAGAACATACACTGACAAGCAAAAGGGTAACAATGGTTTGATCTTGTGACTTTCAGGCTCCATATCTCTCCATCCACTACAGCTTTGTACATGAGGCATCATTTTATATACAGTCATCTTAACCATCTTATACATAAATTTGAAATGCAAGTATTTAGCATCTGCTTAGTTCTGCAGATTTGTGTCATGTAATTTGCTCTTGGCACTGCACTGAACTGTACCAATTTATTATATATTTTATGATAATTCAGACTCCAACAAAATGGGCACAGAATCCGACTCCACAGCCCTGTTAACAAGACAGGTTCCACTCATATACAAGCAAGCAAACAGCACTGCTTCACCCTCGTTGTAGGTTTCCTTTGCACTCAATCAAAGTCAGGTTGTGCCACGAGTAAGGGTTTATAACCCAAAACGCGTAGGCTGCTCACAGATCCTTGTTATGGAATTTTAAAATTGTATAAAAAAAGTACAAGAATTTTACAAGTAGCAGCTGGAGGACATTTAAAATTCTTTGAAGAGGTTCCACTCATAGTTGACCAAAGAAGTTGAGTGCACATCCTCAGTCTGTTGAAAATAGACGTACGAGTGCTGCCAGCATTGCTGCAGAGGTTACAGGTGTGGCGGGCCAGCCTGTCAGTGCTCAGACCATACACCGCTTCAAATTGGTCTGCATGACTCATCTTAGAAGGAAGTCTCTTCTAAAGATGATGCACAAGAAAGCCCGCAAGATAAACTTATTTGGTTCAGATGGTTTCAGGCCTTTGGCAACAACCAGGTGCGGAGTACCAAGACAAGTGTGTCTACAGTCAAGAATGGTGGTGGGAGTGTCATCATTTGGGCCTGTATGAGTGCTGCTGGCTGTGGGGAGCTACAGTTCATTGAAGGGAATCATGAATGCTAACATGTAATGTGACATACTGAAGCAGACAATGATCCCCTCCCTTCAGAAGCTGGGCTACAGGGTAGTATTCCAACATGATAAAGACCCCAAACACACCTCCAAGACGACCACTGCCTGGCTAAAGAAAATGAGTAAATGGTAAAGGTGCTGGACTTGAAAGCAGGTCTCCATACCAAAACCCTATCGAGCATCTGCAGGGTTTCCTCAAATGAAGGTTGGAGGAGCCCAAAGTCTCTAACATCCACCAGCTCTGATGTGTCATGGGTTTGGAAGAGGTTTAAGTGCTGAATCTGTGAAGTCTCTGAACCCAAGTCGGACATTTAAGGCAGTGCTGAAAAAATAATGGGTGGCCAATAAAACAAACCTTTGGGGAAAATTTTTTCCCATTTCATTAGGGGTGTACCCTTTTTTTGCCGACATTATGGCGTGTGTTGAGTTTTTTGCAGGAACACCAAAATTTCATGTTATGCAAGGTACACTAAAATATAAAACATTATATAAATTTCTGGATTTCATTTTTGTCCCCATGAAAAGAAAAATATTTAAAAAAATATGGGGGGGTTGTACCATTTTTGAGAATACTGTGCAAGCTTCTTGCGTGAACAAAATGCAACTGCAGGTAAGTACATAAGAAAAGGGTCTGGGGAGGCCTCAATGTGATTAGCGAGATGCACAGTGAAGAACAACAAGAACAATTACAGCTTAATAAAACTACATGCAAATACAATTGGTTTCTGCTGTTGCAGGGAAATTGGTGCAGGGGTCTGTCATGTATTTACAGTTGGCGGATAAGCTGAAAGTTACAGATCTGTCTGCATATTCTACCTGGCCCTAAAGCTTCTCATTGCTTTTCTCCTAGACTGATTCCGGTTTCCTCATTCGATACCACAACTTGGCTGTTGTAGCCAATGTAGAGTAATGTGTCAAGGCGAGCCATTGTTGGCAAATCACCATCACAACAAACCATTGTAACGCTTGCTGCAGCCCAGACCCCAATTCACCATTTTGCCGTCAAAGTAAACATCAGGTACAAGTAAATATTTAAAAGGATTAGGCCCGTCCGGAATAACGGAAATAGAATTTGGAGCATAAAGTGGGAAGTGGCTCTGAAAATCAAAATAAGCACAACTAACTTAGCTGGCACTACTAGAAAGCAGTAGAGCTTATAGGCCCAAACAGCCCCGAATGAGCACCTAACCTCATCGCACGAACACACCCCTCATTGGTAACATCTAGTTAAGTTATTCAGAAATTCCTTTTTGGAAACAACAAAAGATCCCAAGGCAAAAATAAAATCATCCGATTTGCTCGTTGTAGGACGAGTATTTTTTGCGGTTTTTTGAAGGATTTTGGTTTTTTCCCCCCCCCCCCCCCCCCCCCCCCCCCCCCCCCCCCCCCCAACAGATTTACAGATAGAAAACGAGTCCTATTCATACCTATGTGGTTTTACATATTAATGTTTGGGACACTTTTTGTACCTGGAACACGGACGATTATTGAACAGGCCCTAAAGTTTTTTTTTTTGTTTTTTTTTTTTATTAAAAAAGGCGTTTTGAAAATCCCAGTCAAAAAAAAATCGGTGTGTGGACTAAAAGACCGGATTTTTCAATTTAATCTTTGGGGATTTGGGTTTTCCTTCTGATTTTTATGGGTTTTTTAAAAAAACCCCAATCGTGTGTAAACCCATCGGAAAGGGGTTTTGTGACAGACCCAAAAA